>JASGXE010010139.1:0-14729 GCA_030068105.1 Sinentomon sp. SZTP_YWyxl
AGAATGCATCGACGATTCTGCAACACAACGGCGGCAACATCGGAATTCCAACTTCGCGACATGGAGGAAATGCATTGAGGGTTCTGCAACACAATGGCGGCGACATCGGAGTTCCAGTCTTCCGACAGGGAAGAATGCATCGACGATTCTGCAACACAGTGGCGGAAAGATGGAAGTTACAACATCGCGACTGGGTGGAATGCATCGGCGATTTTGCAACACAGCGACGGTAACATGGGCGAGGTCTAACCTCGCGACAGACCTAACTAACCTCACTTCTAACCTCGTGACAGGCTGGAAAAGTATAGACGATTCTGCAACACAACGGTGGCAATATCGGAGTTCCACATTCATGACAAGAGGAAGCGTGCATTGACGGTTCCAACAATGGGGAGTTCCGGCAGCACATTTTCCACAACAGTAAACAGGGATGCGTCGTCAGTTCCCGAATGGTGCATCAGTACAACAGCGACAGATTCAACGAATCGGTGTTTCATCCGATTCCACAGCACAACGATGTACAGTTGATAGTTCAAGATGATTCCTGAGCTCACAATCCCACTTGTGGAAAGTCAGCGACTGTATCTGTCATCGGAATCTATGTGGAACTGTCCACAGTTATGGAGATGATTCCTGAGCTCACAATCCCACTTGTGGAAAGTCAGCGACTGTATCTGTAATCGGAATCTGTGGAACTGTCCACAGTTATGGAGATGATTCCTGAGCTCACAATCCCACTTGTGGAAAGTCAGCGACTGTATCTGTCATCGGAATCTATGTGGAACTGTCCACAGTTATGGAGATGATTCCTGAGCTCACAATCCCACTTGTGGAAAGTCAGCGACTGTATCTGTCATCGGAATCTGTGTGGAACTGTCCACAGTTATGGAGATGATTCCTGTGCTCACAATCCCACTTGTGGAAAGTCAACGACTGTATATGTCATCGGAATCTGTGTGGAACTGTCCACAGTTATGGAGATGATTCCTGAGCTCACAATCCCACTTGTGGAAAGTCAGCGACTGTATCTGTCATCGGAATCTCTGTGGAACTGTCCACAGTTATGGAGATGATTCCTGAGCTCACAATCCCACTTGTGGAAAGTCAACGACTGTATATGTCATCGGAATCTGTGTGGAACTGTCCACAGTTATGGAGATGATTCCTGAGCTCACAATCCCACTTGTGGAAAGTCAGCGACTGTATCTGTCATCGGAATCTATGTGGAACTGTCCACAGTTATGGAGATGATTCCTGAGCTCACAATCCCACTTGTGGAAAGTCAACGACTGTATATGTCATCGGAATCTGTGTGGAACTGTCCACAGTTATGGAGATGATTCCTGAGCTCACAATCCCACTTGTGGAAAGTCAGCGACTGTATCTGTCATCGGAATCTATGTGGAACTGTCCACAGTTATGGAAAGGTATCAGTGTCAATGCGTTGTCACAGAACGCAGATGTAAGTTGGTCGGTTCACTCTTAAAGTGCTTTTCTGGAAAATTCTCACCTTTACCGCAAGTGCCCAACTGCTGTTCCCCATCTGACGTTTGTGAAGTTAGCTGACCACTTGGAGGGAGTTTTCTGCATGCCACAATTCAGCATTGTCGCAGCTCTCGGCACAATCTTACTGGTCAACTTCCACAGAAATCCGGCGTCAATGGCGAGCCAACTTCACACACGTCAGTTTGTGCCCCCCTTGAGTGACCAACTTCACACACGTCAGTTTGTGCCCCCCTTGAGTGGCGAACTTCACACACGTCAGTTTGTGCCCCCCTTGAGTGGCCAACTTCACACACGTCAGTTTGTGCCCCCCCTTGATTGGCCAACTTCACACACGTCAGTTTGTGCCCCCTTGAGTGGCCAACTTCACACACGTCAGTTTGTGCCCCCCCTTGAGTGGCCAACTTCACACACGTCAGTTTGTGCCCCCCTTGAGTGGCCAACTTCACACACGTCAGTTTGTGCCCCCCCTTGAGTGGCCAACTTCACACACGTCAGTTTGTGCCCCCTTGAGTGGCGAACTTCACACGCGTCAGTTTGTGCCCCCCTTGAGTGGCCAACTTCACACACGTCAGTTTGTGCCCCCCTTGATTGGTCACACACGTCAGTTTGTGCCCCCCTTGATTGGCCAACTTCACACACGTCAGTTTGTGCCCCCCTTGAGTGGCCAACTTCACACACGTCAGTTTGTGCCCCCCCTTGAGTGGCCAACTTCACACACGTCAGTTTGTGCCCCCCTTGAGTGGCCAACTTCACACACGTCAGTTTGTGCCCCCCCTTGAGTGGCCAACTTCACACACGTCAGTTTGTGCCTCCCTTGAGTGGCCATCTTCACACGCGTCAGTTTGTGCCCCCCTTGAGTGGCCAAACACACGTCAGTTTGTGCCCCCCTTTGAGTGGCCAACTTCACAAACGTCAGTTTGTGCCCCCCTTGAGTGGCCAACTTCACACACGTCAGTTTGTGCCCCCCCCCCTTGAGTGGCCAACTTCACACAAGTCAGTTTGTGCCTCCCTTGAGTGGCCATCTTCACACGCGTCAGTTTGTGCCCCCCCTTGAGTGGCCAAACACACGTCAGTTTGTGCCCCCCTTTGAGTGGCCAACTTCACAAACGTCAGTTTGTGCCTCCCTTAAGTGGCCATCTTCACACGCGTCAGTTTGTGCCCCCCTTGAGTGGCGAAACACACGTCAGTTTGTGCCCCCCTTTGAGTGGCCAACTTCACAAACGTCAGTTTGTGCCCCCCTTGAGTGGCCAACTTCACACACGTCAGTTTGTGCCCTCTTGAGATGTCTTGTTCACATGTTAATTGAAAGGTGATCATATATTTTTTCGACAGTTGACGTCACGATGTTGAGTTGTCCGCGTGGTCACTTCGTCGCTTTTGTACTGAACGAAAACTCTTGATCTTTGGCCTATTAAATGCGCGCGGGGTTGACTTGAGCATGGGGTTATGAGCATTTGGTTGGGGTTTGAAAATTGCATAGAAGAGATCATTCGAGGAAAACGCATTTTTAAGGGTGTGAATTACTCGAATGGTCATGAATTACTTGCACGCAGGCAGACCATTTTAAACGCATGAAAAGCATTTCTTTGGGTGCAGCCAATGTTTAGATTCTTAAAGTTGAATCATATTTGCCTGAAAACGTTTGATGTTTGCCACCTTCCCAAATCCGTACCCGTAACAAGAGATGAAAAATTAAATTCTTCAATTTTCATTCATCGAAGGATTTCATGGCCCCTAAAAATAGTGGACTTTTCAAGATATGCATGTCTTTGATACCAGTTGAATCATCATTTGGCACTGTTGCTCACAACAATTGGAACATTTTTCAGCTTGTATGCGAACATTTTTTTTCTTATTGCTTATTGAACATTTTTCAGGTTCTGAACGGGATTTAAGACGGGAGCGTGAGAGATTTTCAACGCAAAACCCCGGTACGCAAGCTGTTCACGAGTTGGTCCAGAAAAGCGGCAAAATGGCATTCCGGTGGCCAAAAATTCTTTGTTGACACACCGCCATTCAGGGGCGGTGTCAGCGATATGTTTAGGGGGGTGTAAAGCAGAGATTTCCCGACTACGTATTTTGGAACGTAAAAAGGGCACTAAAATGGCGCATCCCAGTCGGGGGGTCTGAGGGCGGAGCCCCCCAGCAGGGTTCCAAGGGGCAGAGCCCCTGGCGGGGTGTCTGGGGGCTCTCCCCCCACCCCCCAGAAGCTGAAGAAATTTTGAAATTTCACGGTTCAATTTGGATAAATTTTGGCGTTCCAAAGCCAAATTTACCACCAAAAGCACAAATCAGGGAAGGGAATCGAAGCAGGCGGCAAGGGAGGTTTGTTTTGTTCAACTCAGCCATCGACCCTACAAAAAGGGTCGATGACTGAGTTGGCTGCTTAGACCGTATAGACTGCGAAGAATGATGACATTGGGCCAAGTGAAGAAAGTTTGATTTCTCTGCACAGCGCCAAAGGCCACCATGCCCATGCCATTCACCTGCGTTTGTTTGCTTTCACCGCCATTTGTTGCGAAATGTGCAAAGGTTGACTGTTGAGTTGCTGCACTGCACAGCAGCCCGTGTCCGAGCATCGGAAATTATAACTTGCAAAAAAACGGGCAGGTCATCGGCCGCGGCGCGTGGCGTGGTGCGACTGGTTTGCCGACTGGGTTGGCCGACGGCCAACTGCCCTGACTGCCCGAAAATATTGGGGGTGTCACACCCCAACCCCCCTCCTGAAAAACCGCCCCTGCCGCCATAAAAAACTTACTTGATTCGCTTTGCTGCTAAATCGAAAAAAATGACAGCCTGTTAATCCTTCAATGAGAGCCACTATGCGGAACGTTTTGTGCAAATTGTGATCAAGAGCGGGCCTCAGATGCCAAATATGGCAGTTTATATTTACATAAACGCCCCTTAACTAGATATGATGTGATTGCCATATTCGAGGCTGCTTTTGAGAAAAAAAAACGTGACGGGGCATCTTTATTTCATTTAATCCAGGAAACGCGACCGGTCAGGATATTTTTTAGTCAAGCCGTCCCACACGCAAATTTCTCGACATGGACGAGCTGACACAGGTGACGAACTGATGAGTTGACTGAATGGCACAGGAGACGAACTGATCAGGAGACTGAATGGCACAGGAGACGAACTGATCAGGAGACTGAATGGCACAGGAGACTGAATTATCAGGAGTTAACACACAATTTCCGCATCAGTCGCACATAATAAGGAGTCGGCACAAGCGTTCGGCGATGGGAAGTGTCGTGAGACTGTATTTTTGCGAACCTGTTTCTAGTGCATGTGAAGTCTGTTCGCATACCATGTATAATTCACCATTGGATACGTAATTTCATTATGTGAAAGTCAGGTATAGATGGGGAATGACCTTTTTGAATACCCTTGGATTTTATGTTGCGATACAAAAACTCTGTGCAGAAACGTTGACTAGTAAATTTGGCTCTGCAGAAAAAATCAGGTGACACAATGGGCCGATTTTTTAAACGAAGCCCACCTTTAAGGCCGCGGATTCTTTTCTTTTTGTGTACAAAATTGCATTTAGAAAGTAAAGAATCCGAGGCCTAAAAGGTGGGTTTCGTTTAAGAAATCGGCCCAAAATGTTTTCCATGTTGGATTAGATTTTGTTTGTTCGTAGAAATACTCAGACATTCAAAATACGCGGGCCATGGGAGATTTTTGTCAGACTTTTGAAGCACGGGGCTGTTATTCACCATCTAGTAAGCGCCGTTAAATGCATTCCTTCATGTAATGCATGTGTTTTGCGGCGATTGCGAAATGGGGAATTACATAGCCCCGTACTTCAAAGTTTGAAAAAAATCGCCTATGGCCCGCGTATTCAGAATGGCTCCGTATATCAGAGCACGACCGTTTCGGCTCTTGATATATTTTTTCGAACAGACGAAGTATATCTACTCCAGAATGTTAAATTTTATTCAAACCGTTCGTGGTGCACGTGCTTCAGTTGATCAGGTGACAGCTTGGGTCCAAAATGGCTTCGTTAGACGGGCGATGACCGTTCTGTACCCTTGGTTTGAACGTTACGCACAAAAGTAACTCATGAGTAAATTTTACTCTGCAGAAGGGTCAAGTGACACCTTGGATGCAAGACGCTTGTTTGACGGACGATGACCTTACCCTCGATTGTCGACTCGAGAATTCTATTTTGTAAGCTTTGTCATTCGGTATGTGATGCAAAACAGCGTTTTTGTGAACTGTGAAATTGATCAATTCTGACTGTATGTGATGAGAGATTGATATGATAAGAATCCAAATTCTTGAACAGCGAGCGATTAAATAATTCTCGATAGCCTCATTTGTGGTTTCAACTTGTGCGGTAGAAGCTGAAGCAGTCGGAAAATGCACACTTAACAATTAATTTGACATGTCTTTTGGGTTCATAAAGTTATCGCTCATTTTTGTGGTGCAAAAATACCTGGTCTGCCGTGTACCTTTTTTCACCCCCGTGAACTAATGTGGTGTCACAATTAGTTACCATACTGGGCAGCCCGAAAGTTTTGGGCCACAGGAAAATATAAATTTCCTTTTTTAATCATATTTTGTGATCTGAAACTTGTCGGAAAGTTTGGTCCTGAAGAAAGTGCTGATTTTTCTGTTTAGTGCTGGAAGCTTAAAATCTGAAAATATGATGTGAACAGGAAATTAAAATTTTGCCGTGGCCAAGGACATTTATGCCCAGTTTTTCCAACACGGATCAAAATTGATCAGAGTTTAAACTGAGTTTAAACCTAGATCATTTCATTTTTTGGTTCTTTTGGCTCTTGATCGCCGATCATCTCTGCCCGCTGATCTCGGATCAAAATTTGATCCGAGATCAGGTGTTTTGTCCATCGAGTTCGAGTCAACTTTTGATCGGCGATCAAAATGCCTTGATCTCGGATCATCTTTGATCGGCCAAAATTGGGCGATCAAATCTCTGATCTCGGATCATCTCTTTTGTCTCATGTTTTCTTTTCGCAGTCAGGATTTTTGCGGTGCTTTATCTTGTTTCCTGCTTGTTTTGCTTTGAAGTGAAGTTTCTGTCAAGTTCAAAGCAAAAAGTGCATGGACCCATCTGAGAACGAGTTTCTGCGTAATATTTCCAAAATTTCCAAAATTTCAGTGAAATGAAAACGCTCAAAATTTCTGGTAATTTTTGCGATGCCTTCTGCAGGTGTAATTTTCTTCGCATAATTTTCTTCGCAGAATTTTCTTCGCATAATTTTCTTCGCATAGGGAAGATGCAATTCTCAGCTGCGCTCTTTTGCCCAAAAGAAGAGTCTACAAAGAGAACGCTTTTGCCTCTGCGGGCCAGATATTGATTTGTTTTGTTACAGAGGGTGGTCTGGAGGTCTGCAGAATTCCATTGTTGATTGTAATCGCATGAAAAATTTTGGGTTAGGTTTTTTGTACGGGGGACACAATTTCACGATTGTAGGAAACAATTTAAAAAACAGCAACACTATTAGCGATGTATTCGTGTCCCCCATTGGCGCCAGCATATGCATGGCATAGGGTGTGCCTTTTCTCTGTTTCGTGCAAATGTGTCCCTACAACCAACAGGGTTTGCTTTGTTGTTCTGTTTGTTTCTTTCTTGATGTCATTGGGTAAGAATTTATTTTATTGAGTTAGGTTAGGCAAGGAAAGGTAAAGGTTAGGTTTTTTCGTTCTTGGTTAACCCTTTTTTTAAAACACAGCCTTGTGTTGGGTTACACGTTTGGTTATTATAATTTTTATTTATGTTATAACACAATATTGCCACAAAAGGTACGTGCTGACAGGACGACGAAGTGCAATTCTGAGTCAAGAATTCAAAAGTGAGACGGAATTAACACACAAAAAAGCAAGGAAAGAGGCACAAATTAAGAACGATGTGCGACGCCCAGGGATGCCAATGTTCTTGCGACTAGCGGGGATAGAGGTGAAAGGCTATTCCAATCTCTGATCATTTTGGGAAAGTAAAGAATTGAATGAGGCATTGGTTTTGCAAATTGGAATGCTGAGGGAAAGGCCATTGTCCGTTCTCCTTTGAATAGGCTTGATAGAGTAGCCAGGAGGCATCGAAAAATTCACAGACTTGCAGATTATCACTGCAAAAGTGTTTGACACATTTAGATCACAATAACACATTATTTTATGGTCTAAATCCGAATTTTGAATGCGAGCCGATCAGAAATGTGGTCTAAATATGTTTACTGCAAAGCGATTGTCAGAAAATATGATCCAAATCTGATCGGAATACGAACTTATGTGTTCTGAGCAAAAATGTGCATTTTTGCGCTCTTGATCTCGCAGACGACGACTTGTTTCGCATTCCGCTGTCGTGTGTTGTGTTGCGCTGTTGGGTTGAGAGAGAGAGATGAGGCGGTTGGATGGGAGTTGTGCGGTATGGGTAATCCATTGTGTGTAAACTGTCGGATTTGATCAGTCGGAATATGAGGTGCTGCATAATCGGGTGGAACTGTGGTTTGTGTTTGCGGCGTGTCGATATTTCAGAGGCTGAGAGAAACGAAGGGAAGAAAAGCCAGGTGTGAGTGAAGTGTGCTTGGAGAACGTGAGGAAAGTGTTGAGAAGTGAGCGGAGTGTTGTCACTGATGATATTGTGAGCGTGGAGGAGTTTGCACAGGGCATGTTGCGGTAATGTTGGACGTTGAGGGTCATCAGAAAGTTGATATAGTGTCTGAAAGAGGATGTTGTAAAAAAATTCGGAGGTCCAGATCGGGGGACTGGGATTGAACGGACTGAGGCAGAATGGGACTGAGGCAGATTTTTTGTCGGCCTCTGTCCACTACTGCCCGAGTCCCATTCTGCCTCAGTCCCATTCTCCCTCAGTCCCATTCTGCCTCAGTCCCATTCTGCCTCAGTCCCATTCTGCCTCAGTCCCATTCTGCCTCAGTCCCATTTGCCTCTATCCCATTCTGCCTCTGTCCCATTCTGCATCAGTACCATTCTGCCTCAGTCCCATTCTGCCTCAGTCCCATTCTGCCTCAGTCCCATTCTGCCTCAGTCCCATTCTGCCTCAGTCCCATTCTGCCTCAGTCCCATTTGCCTCTATCCCATTCTGCCTCTGTTCCATTCTGCCTCAGTACCATTCTGCCTCAGTCCCATTCTGCCTCAGTCCCATTCTGCCTCAGTCCCATTCTGCCTCAGTCCCATTCTGCCTCACTCCCATTCTGCCTCAGTCCCATTCTGCCTCAGTCCCATTCTGCCTCAATCCCATTCTGCCTCTATCCCATTCTGCCTATATCCCATACTGCCTCTATCCCATTCTGCCTTAGTCCCATTCTGCCTCAGTCCCATTCTGCCTCTGTACCATTCTGCCTCAGTCCAATTCTGCCTCAGTCCCATTTTGCCTCAGTTCCATTCTGCCTCAGTCCCATTCTGCCCCAGTCCCATTCTATTCCAGTCCATTCTATATCCCTGTCACCGGTACCGGAGGTCCGGGTGTTGAGCTTGTCGGCAGGGTGAGGGGTGAGACAGCAATTTGATACGAGTGGAGCCTGTTGCTAGTTGATGGTGCGAAAGTGGGCAGGGTGTATGCGGGTGGGTGTTGGGGATGAAGGAAATGACAGGAATGATGGAAATTACAGGAAGTGAAGAAATGACAGGAATGAACCACACAAATGGTGTCCTCAATCCTTTCATGTGTTGAAAAGCCATTCCCCCTCGACTTAGGCATGTCCATTCATGCGGAAGCAATCAACTCAACCTTTTGGTCGAGTTAGCAGTTCACATTTGTATCATCAATTGCGAAAACACAATTATTGCCAGGAGCACCAAAGTGCACATTTTTATGTGTTTTTGGAATCTGATCTCAATGTGTTCATTTTGTGGAGTTTTGTGTTAATGCGATCCCAAAAACGGACAGATCATATTCTTAGAACACATTTTCTGAGACCACATTCCCACATCGAGTCCACTTTACTGAGATCGCAAAATTCTAAGAACATATTTTTTGAGATCACATTCTCACATCGAGTCCACCTTGCTGGGATCGCAAAAACGCATAAAAATGTGTTATAGTGATCCCAAAATCGGACATTATGTGATCTCATTTTCATGTTTTTTTTGTGTTCTGGATGTGCATTCCACATTTGCAGTGATTTCAGAGAAAAGCTTCAAGCGATGTTCTTTTCACCTTGAAGCCAGTGAGTCTAAAGTAAGGTTTTTCAACAAGCCGGTAACGCTGACTGTCCGCGCATACGACCCAGTTATCACTCGAGAGGCTCGTCTCTGGATTGCCTCAAGCTTAGAAATGGTAAATGTTTGCCACTTCAAACGCTACCAATCCGCTTTTTAAACATCATTTTTTATCAGCGAGATGAATGCCGCCCAGCAATGGAAAAGGAATAGCGCTGTGCATAGAAATTAAAGTTTCTCAAACCCAATAATCCATCAAATTGGTTTGAGCCATTTTGCAATGGTGAAGGTATTCGAATATGCAATCAACGAAATAATTTCGAAAGCTTTGATTCAATTCAAAAACCCGATTCACGTTGCCATGGAAACCGCTTTGTTTGTTTTGCGACGGTCGAAAGATACCAGAATGAAACCAATATGAGCGGTCGAATTCATTCCACTTTTTGAAGCGAGTTTGCAACCATTTTCCGTGATCATTTCGATATTTTTCGCAATGGTAGGTTGCTAGATTATCAAAATTATCAAACGATGCGCTTTATATCCATTCACAATTGCATAAATTAGGCAGCTTGGAGTGCAAAAGTGCATCTTCTGAGGAAGGATAACAATGAATGGGAAATGCCTATATTTTTCACGAATTATCCTATTTTTCGGGCAAACTAACTTGTCTTTGTCAGGAAACAGGTTTGACAAACATTAAATTGTTGTTTAAATGGAAAGTTACTCGCAAAAAGCAGCCGTAATGCCGGTGCGAAAAACTTTAGATTCGCATGAAAACACCGGGAAATGTCTGAGAAGAAACGTCGCATTTCATAATTAGTCAGAATATTCTATCACAAAAAAAAAAGAAAAAAATGCAAGAAACATTCAAACGCAAGTGCCTGAACTCTCTATGAAATGTGAAATGATGATGAGTGGCTGTTCAGAACCACAAAATCCCACGCACCCATTCGAGAGAAGTGAAATAAATGTTGAAGAGTTTCCTGGATCAAATATGGCGGCCGAATTGAAAAGAGCGGATCAAAAATGATCTCCGATCAGTTGATCGGAGATCATCTCAACCTCAAAAGGACACAAAAAGATAATCTCAGATCATGATCCGGTTCAAATAATGATCTACGATCAGTTGATCTCAGTTTAAACCTAGATTTGATCCGTGTTGGAAAAACTGGGCATTAGGCTTCCCTGCATAGCCACGTGCAGTTCGATTTGTATTTGTATTTGTATTTGAAATTTGCGATTTAAATGCAAATATAACATACATGATTGCAAATATGAATGCAAACATTGAATGAATGCTAAACATTGAATGAAAAATATGAATGCAAATATGAATGCAAACATATGATTGCAAACATGAATGCAAATATAACATACATGATAACAGGATTGATTAAAGTGCTGACAATCCTGGTGAGAGCTGGAAAAAGTTTCAGATCACAAAATTCGACGAAAACAGGAAATTGTGTTTGGCCAAAGACTTTGGGCTACCCTGTACGAGTATAACCGCATCATTTTTCTTCTTGAAATCACAATAGGTTTAAACTTCCCGACAAGAACATTTTTTTTCTGCTAGGCATGTTTGGGCTTTGCCGGAATCTGATCGCAATTTCATCCCTCCGGCAAATTTTATAACGGGGGTTTCTTTTGGTGTTGCTTTTCTTTTGCCTGTGACGAATTGCATAGATCTTACCTCATTCCATTCCGTGCAAAGACTGACTTGCCTTTGGTTTATTTTATTATTATTATTATTATTATTATTATTTCAAAAACAGTGAACAACTGAACTGGCACTGTAACAGACACAAGACATGAAAAATTACGCAAAGCATAGTCAATCAATTCGTCATATAAGTAAAACAATAAAAAAAAAAAGGATAAACGAGAAGGGGAAAAAACGAAATCTCTGAACGCATGCTGTCACAGTCTAGGTGCGAGACAAGCGAGCCAGTGAATTTGAAATCGGCTGACAATTAGCAGAAAGGCCATTCCAGTCGGTGATTGTTCTTGGGAAAAAAGAGTGAAAGAATACATTCTTTTTGCAAAAAGGCAGAACGAAGCTTAGTCCATTATCTGTTCGTCTTTGCACCGGCTTCAGAGAATAAGAGGAGGGAAGACTAAAGTCCACACTGCCAGTAATGATATCACTATCGATGGTGCCACGCCACTATCGATATCACCATCGATGGTTTATCGATGGTGCCACGCCATCCTGTAAGGTTTAGAAGGTGTCACGTTATCCGCTGGGATTTCTTTGCTCGCTTAACTGATTGTGCCACGCCATCGGATGGAGTTTTCCTTGGAGGATCATGCCACGCCATCCTGGGGGTTTCCATGCTGGCTGAAAAATTGATGGTGCCACTTCATCTTGCGAGCCAGCCGCTGGGATTTCCTTACTTGCTTTACTGGTGGTGCAACGTGATACGTGGGCCCTACTCCAAAAGCTTTCGCAAAACTCCAGCTCAAGTTCGCAAAAATTTCAATCACCCCGATTGTTTCTTTCAAAAAAGACAATTTTCAGAAAAGCAGATTCATGGCTGATTTTAACTCGGAGTCATTTGCTTTGCGCCCATTATAGAGCATATCCGTCTCACTTGATCAACACCGGGGTCGTAGATTAGTTCTATCATGATCAGGTGTAATTATGTTTGCCGGCTTAGCATAGTGTTCCAGGTTCATAGTTAGCAACTGTAGGGTATCATATAACGTTAACCTAAAAGGTAAATAACACACTCGGTGTTGATTAAATTGGGCACAGTACGAATTGCTGTCTGACGGGTCAGTTCCAAAAAATTACCATTCTGTGCACAGGACGGTAATTTTTTAAGTTAAAAACTTCACCTTCAAACGCTATTCAAATTCACCTTGTCCAAAAAGTAAGATCATTTGATCAAGTCAGCCGGCTGAACATTTTTTGCTAATTTCCCATCAGGTAAACATCACGTGGCACAAGAGCACGTGGTTCAATGCTGTCGGTGCTATTCCATGGACGGAGTTTTTTGCATATAGTAGATCCCAGCGTGCCGCTGGGTGTCCAGAACAAACTTCGATCGTGGGGCTGGCTCCCAAACTTTGGAATACCGCCTCTGGAAGGGGGTGGCTGGAGAAAAGCTAATTTTCGGTGTAAAAATTAATACAAATTGAGTATTGAATTCAGGCGAAAATTAATTGACCAATATCATCGCAAAATACTTGCATCATTGTGAATGTTTCTTGAAACTTTTTTTTAACATTTAAAAAATTTTAAATTTTCTTAACTTGAACCTGGAGGAAAAAAGTTCAGAGGATTGTGTCTGAAGCTTACACGGGTCAGAGCAAGTCCTGTTGTAAATGTGAGCAGTCACTTTTGTGACCTTGATTGGATAACATGAGCAATGAATATTGTTTTGTGAGTTTTTGTCAAACTATTAAACTGGATTTTCGTACTTGAATGTTGTTCGAGCATAGATTATTTCTTCGAAGGTCTATTGAACTCAGCGCATGCAGTGAATGGGATTTTTACGATTTTTACGAACGAGGACATTTTTGACGTTCTTTTTATGCCTCTTTATCCGCCTCCAAGAATGCAACGTGTAGGGCGCATAGCGACCCAACGTTCACTCGCATTATCTTGCATGAATGAATGAATGAATTGACTGTATTTGAGGGGACTTCCCCTTATCATACAAGGTACAAGACAAGAACATCTTACATAAAGCAACACTAACGAATAGTACACCAATGTAAACGACAATCAAATAAATCGACAAACCATACCATATGCACAGCTTTCGAAAGGTAGGGTACGGTACATACAAGGTTGACCTGGCATTTTTATGCACAACACAGTACTTTTCCGGCGACAAATTGGCAGCCATTATTCAGAGCAAATTTGCAGGGCTTCCTGTCAATTTGGCGTTAGCCAAATCTTCACCTCAGTTGTCGGGCCAGTTTGTGCAGACTCAGCAATACCATAAGACGGCACTTTCAATTAAAAGGCAAAAATATACGAATAAGATTTGTGGCGTGTGCCGCCGGAAAAGGTCTTCTACGTGGCATATTTCCAGAGCAGCAACAGCCAGCAGGCGGTTTCATTTCACCCTCCCCTCTTCCTGTGCATGCTGACGTGCATCACTTTGAGTTGTCAGAGAATTGGTTGCCGTCAGTTTTTGGGTAATTTTCCGTACGCCGCTTCTGCATAAAAGGTTCTCCCCGAATTACGTAAGGGTTCACTTCACCTCGAAAAGTCACACTGAAAAGTCTCTTGCGTTGTGGGAGTGTTTGCTCCCAAGTCAGTCGTTCAATCGTTCGATCGTTCAGTCGTGCTCAAAAGTTCTGAAGAAAATCCTCTTTCAAGTGCTTGCTTGAAATTGTCAACCGCTGCCAGTCAGTTCTCATCTGTTCCTGTCAATAATCTCTGTTCAATTCATCTGTTTTCAACATAGTTTGGCGGTTAGTTAGTTTAGTTCTTCTGATAAGTCTTAATGGCAGCAAGTCGTGTCAGTTCTGTAGAAAGAGCGTCTGTCCTAAGAGATGCAATAAACACTTATTTAATTTAGTTTAAAAATGATAACCACTCGTGTCCGACTCTTCTTTAATTATCTGTGCAAATTTATCAGTGTGACATTTTAACAGTTTCGACATAGCGAATCTCAATGGCAGTGAACCCAATGGTTGGTTGGTAAACGAACTCGTGATACGCTGGTATTTCCCTGTCCCTTCCAGAGTGCTGTTCAGTTATTTTATGTCCAGAGTGCTTTATTTCGTGCTTGTCGGTTCGGCCAAATATGGGTGCCTCAGCAAACAGTAATTCGAGATAAGTGGTAAAGATTCGTGCTGGCGAATCACATGGTAGTCAGTTGTCCGTGTTCGCTGATTGACCCAGATATTGGCCTGAACTTGCACAACACATCGGAACCAATTGCAGTGAGAAATGTCAGTTTGAGTTCTCCCCCTATCTGGTTTTGAGTACGTGGCACACAGTGACCATATTCCCGTACAAGTCGGAGACGACATTCCTATTCCCGTACAGTAGAGTATTGAAATTACTGACAACTACCCTTGGAAGGGGAAGATATCAAAAAATTTGATAGCCT
>JASGXE010010140.1:0-32612 GCA_030068105.1 Sinentomon sp. SZTP_YWyxl
TAGGATATGAGCAAGAAAACCCCATCGGAAAGCATACCTATGGCCCGCATGAATGTATACAGAATAAATAAAAATTAACACTTCAGATGTCCACCAGGTTTGATTGTAAGGTTTCAACTGGATTTTTTGCTCCGCATTCATTCGCAGGCAGCGACTTCCAGGCTGTAACGTGAAGCGATATGTGTGTTTGAATTGCGGCAAGGTCAGAGGTAGATAGCGACCTGTTGACCGCTTCTCGTGCCGGCGTTTGACCCGAAGGCGAAGGCGGGCTGCGTTGTTCAGAATTCCTGAATAACCGCGCCCGCCGCCGATGCGTTCGTTGCCTCGTTCGCCGGGTCGCATACACGGTGTTCCGACTGCTTGCCTTGTGTGGTTGAACGTGTTTTTGGCACAGGTTTTGGTCCAGGACAAATTCTCACTGGTTTTAGGAAAGCCACACCCATAGCTTATCCAGAAAATTTACGTCTTGGCTGCATTTTGACAACTCAGTCATCGGCTCGTTTTTTATTGAAGGGTACATCAATGGAGAAAAGTAGGTACGTGCAGTTACTCCAGAAGGAAGTGTTCCCAAGAGTGCACCACCAGATGACAGCCAATGATTGTTCCCTTCAACATGATGGCGCACCGGCCCACTTCAGTGTCCTCGCCCGCAACTATCTCAATGAGCAATTTCCAGGAAGATGGTTTGGGCGTGAAGGGCCTAAGTCGTGGCCTCCGAGGTCACCAGACCTGTCCCCACATATGGGGACACCTGAAATCCAACGTGTACCAACAAGGTTCGGCCAAACAACTTAGGAGAACTACGATCGGCCATTTTGAGGGTCTCTAATGCCATCACACCTGCCATGATCAGCAATGTATTGCAAGAATTGGACCATCGTGTCCACAATTGTTGCACTGCTGATGGGGCACATTTTGAGCCTCTGAAACACTGAATCGGGGCAGGACGATCATTCCATCTAATGTGGTGCACCCAATACCTTATTGCAGTGACTGGATGATTGCCGAACTCATATCAGATTTTCGTCCGATTTTTATTCCGCACTGGCAGTTTTTTAAGCCGAAAACAATTTCATAAATGACCGGTAAATTCCTATTCGATCTGTTTCACCGTGAAAAAGGAAGGCAGCTTGTAGGTAAACAAAACATACAAAAATGTATTTCAAACAATTGGGGGACGAAGGAGCAGTTCTGGTTTGCTTGTTTTTCCTGCACAAATGGAGGGATTGCTGCAAGAGGGTCTGATGCGTGCCGAAGCAAAGGCTCTCTTTCTGAAAAGGGGTTTGAAAAGCTGTAATCAGGCATTTCTCACGAAATGGTAATTGGGTGTGAAAACAGGGTGTCACGAAAAGGCGCAGCAACACCGTTTTCACCTGCTAAAATGTGTTTTCCAATTGGTCTGAAATGTGGACACTCAAGCAACACTGACTTTTTTGAATAACCTTTTTTTTTGCAATTGAAGTTTCTTGTGATATGATATGATGCGCTTCCGCTGTTGTCGGCAGAAAATATCAGACGTGTTCCACGATTGTCGCTTTTGAATTCTGAATGACAGATGCTGAAAATCGATTGACAATCGCGCAGTGCATGAGACAAAAGCAGCGGTCCCTACCAACATTACTCGAACATGCAATTTCATTGTTAACTCGTGTGGGCATATATGGTAATACCATATACTCGTACGATAGATACTGTAAGATGCGTATGTGCCTATCTGAATACAAGTAAAGTAAGACTCACGGCAATGAAAGCATGCATGAGCATGCTTTCATTGCCGTGAGTCAAAAATATTGACAAAATCCCCGTACTGTGAGCCGAGCTCGATGTTCTCTCATTTGCTGTCAATTTGAAGCGTGCGACGCTTGGTCCATATCAGCCAAACAAAGTTCACGAACTCTGCATTTTCAATAAAAAGCGTCAGCGCAATGCTCGTACTGGTGTGCCCAAAGTAGTCTTTGCAACTTTGACGCTGCGTGAATTTTGCGAATCAACGGCCCATGAAATGCAAGAGGCGCCGGCCGTTGAATGAATGGTCCCCTCGGAGAACTTTATTTCGTCCGGAATTTCATGTCATTGAGAGCTTGTTTGCGCTGGCATGGTCTTGTTAAAATGCAATATTAGAATGAACATCGCATCTAACGAATCGCATCACTGTCAAATGGCGACCACCATACCAGAAAATGCACTTGCCAAAATCGACTTCAGACATGAATGAAACCTGGAAGGTGGTCATGATGAAGACAAACGTTTGCGACAGCGCCAGACCGCAGAAGCTATTCGTTAAAGCCATTCGCAACGTCTGCGCGGCGCAACACCCCAAAATTGATTAGAAAATTTAACATGGATGGCACGCAATTTGCAACGCTGTGCCTTGTGGACTGATGTGGGGCAATTCGAACATGATCTGCGTCATTCTGCGATGACTTTCAAGGCAAAGGAAAAAACATTTAAGTAGCGCATGAAAATTAAACACCCGTACCCGTTCTCAACGATAAAAACGCACATGAATTCCGGCGGCCGGTGTCCTGCCATGCGGATAGGGACTTTTGCCGCTTGCGATATATGCATACTGTAAGGCTGAAAATCGGTGCACATGCTTGACCTCTTGTCGTGCATCTTTTGCCAATGAGAGAGCTCGGCTCTTCTGTATTTCGTTATCATTTTTTATTGAATTGCTTACGTGACTGCTGGCTGCTCGAGTTTTCAAGGTGAAGCCAACAGGACCCATCCTCAGTACTGGGTGGTCCAGCTTTTTATCAGTAGCTTTTTCTGCTGGAGTTCTGCTGGTCATGAACACTGCAGGAAGTGGACGAAAGATTACGAGTTTGGTGTTGGGCCGGAAAACATGGGAGTCGAAGATGCGTTGCTTTCGACCATCGGGGCCAACATGTCTCTCCAGAGATTAGTCGATGAAAGCTGCAGCTTTGTTCCATTATCGACACCCATACTTCCACGACGACTTGACCCGCCCGTACGGAACTATCGAAAGTTGGTAGCCGTGGGCAATTGCTGCGACCTTCCTCGGCCAGGCCGTGCACGGCAAGAAGTGCCACTGATGACGACAATGACTGATGACGACAATGAACGTTGTGTGCTTGCCTCACTTTGTTCGTAGAACAATCCGCGCTCTTACGTACCTACAACATCCAAGACTTGGTCGGTGCTTGTGGAATTAACAGAATCGCTGTTTTGAAGGGGCTAAAAAACCAGCATTTATGCAACGCTTGAATATTGCCCACAAAAAGATAGCGCACCCTGCACCACGCCTGCAATGATCCACTTTTCAGCAGCCGAAATGGAATGGCAGCCGAAATGGAATGGCAGCAAAGGTTGCAAAATTGAAGACGCTGATAAAGCGCGTAAAAATCATGCAGCACGTGCACGTTATAACAAACGTACTGTATATGGCAATACCTCGGTAAATGTTGACCAAGGTATTCGACAAGGAGACGGCGTCTGCAATCCACCTTACTCACACAAAAGCATATAACCGAAAAAAACCTTGCTAATTGGCTTGACAGATCTTTCTGTTGCTGCTTTTGAAGATGCGTTTTACTTGCGGCGCTCCGTAGCGCGTTTACTTGCGGCATCATGCGCAGAATAGAATCGATTCTATTCTGCGCACGTTGAACGCGCGTTTTGAGCTTGACTCTTGTGTGTTGGCTGCCCATGCTTGGAGGAATAAAAGGGAAGACAGGCAGGGCTTCCTTTTCCTGTCTTCCTGCTGCCCACTCAACAACGTTTTGTGTGTGTGGGTGTGCGCCACAACCAGCATATGGTAAAAGCAACACATTAATCATTGGATGTTTTGTGATAACGTGAAGTGGCCAAATGCCGGATAAAGGGAATGTGGGCTCTGGACCCGGTTTTTTCTTTGGATGCAAAATCAGAAATAATATCTTCAAAATTGATTCTCTTTAAAACACTACTTTCAATGACATGATGGACAACGAGACAGCCTGTCTTGTTTTTTCGCACCGCGGTCCTTGGATTCCCGGAAAATTTGCGAATTGTCCTTAATCTGAAATGGGAATGAGCAATGAAATGAAATCCTGTCAAAACTGCAAGACATCCATTTGGTAACATGCATAGATTAGGTTAGGTTAAGTTAGGTGAGGACAGGTTAGGTTAGGTCAGGTTAGCGTAGAGGTTGGTTAAACAGGTTAGGTTTGGTTATAGTTTAGCCAAACCTGTCCAACCAACCAAACCTACCCTAACCTGACCGAACCAAACCAAACCAAACCTAACCTAACCTCTGATCTAACCTGACTTATGACTATCACAATTATATCAGTTCAGCCGCTCTCGTCAGTTCAGCCGCTCTCGTCGCCGGAGTCAGGTCAACTCAACTCTGCCTTGCTCGACCGCTTCCGTTTTGCCAGCCATACACGTGAATCAATTCCGCTGTTCGTGAACCTGATCGCTTGATCATGCCAAAGCAACCAAAATCCGGAACTTTGTTCTGCCTTCCAGATTGTCTCGCAGGACGAAAACATTGTGCCGCTGGTGGTAACATGATTCTTTGCAGTGAATCGAAGGACTCGTGTCCAAAATGGTATCATCTTGACTGTGTCGGCCAGCCAAGTTCAGCTTTCACCGATGACAGATCCTGGACTTGTGCAGCTTGTAATGCGGCAGCTACTCCGAATTTGCAAGTTGCTTCATCGAGTGCCTGCGAATTGACAACCACAAACAACTCCAACCAGTCAGTGGTGACGTCCTCTAATGTTTCCATACCACCAGACAGTTCAATTTCTGAAAAACTGTTTTCAATGTCGCAGTCCATTCAACAATTGCGTTTGGACCTTGAAGAAATCAAAGGTGTTGTTTCTGCCCACATCAACGTTAATGGCACTCGCTTTGAAGCCATTTCCAAGCAGTTGGACCTGCATGACAAAACCTTAGCGACTTTGACAGTTTCGGTCGCCGACATTCAGAAGGTCACTGCCGGTGTCAGTGGCTGCTTACGTGTAGCAGACCCGGATCCCTTGGACAGTTCATCAGACTTCTTGATTTCTCCGCCTGTCTCATCTCAGTTAACTGCTCCATCGCCACCTGAGCAGTTGTCTCCAGTTCCGTTAATGAACCTCTCCTTCCCCGATGTGGTGACGAAAATTCGTTCGCCAATCTTCAATGGACCGCTTGATGCTACGAACTTGATCGTTGGCGATTCCATCACTCGGTCGCTCGTGGCTGGCGGTAATAACCTCTTCAAAAATTGTCTGATTTTGACCTTCCCTGGCGCCACAATCACAGACATTGACAACTTCTTCAATCGCTCAGCTTGCCTCCACGACGGTATCCAAAGTGTTGCGTTGCATGTAGGATCCAATGATCTCTCAAAGCGCTGCACTCCGAGTGTCGTTAGCACCAGGTTCGACACCCTCATTCGGACAGTCACAGCAAAAGCTCCAAATTCTGCTGTTGGATTTTCTGCAATCCTATGCCGAGGGGATGTCCCAGATCAAGTGACCTACAAGGTTAACAGGAATCTCCAAGAAAGATGCGAAAGTCAAGGACTTTTCTTCGTCGACGCCAATTGGAAGTTCGAACGTCACTGGTGGTCTGCAGATAGAATCCATCTCAGTCGATCTGGGTCAATTGATTTCGCACGCATCATTAACTGGTTTGTAAATCATTTAATTGAAATTGGTTTACTTCGCTCGTTTTCTTTAGCCAATCTTAATTTTTTATTTCCAAGGGCAATTCTCTCGCAGTGTCTGCAGACCTTAACTGGCTCACGTTGAATGTTTTTAAAATTTCGCTTGCTCACGTAAAATTCCAGCCTTTTTTTGTTTTTATCGCCTTTCCTGATTCTTGATTTGATTTTATTGTCAGCATTTTTTCCACTGAAATTTTGCCAATCTCATGTGCTGCCTGCAGGTTGCTCCAAAAATGATTTATGGAAAATTTTCCGTTTTTCTCGATGCACTGAAAGATTTCACCTCGGCTCTTGCCCCAGAAACTGTTCAAGATTACCAGACATTTCAAACTGCTGTTCTCCTCCCAGACGTAATTTCACGTTACGGCCTGTCTTGGACGGAGTGCAGTTTCTGAAATTTTGCCGTCGCGGCTCTGCATCTGAAGGGTCCTTCAGCTTGCCTGATGCTCGCTTGACAACTTGCGAACTTGTCCCTGTCTCAACATTTTCTTATCCAAGCCTGCAGTCTGTCCTTATTTCCCCGCCGACTTCCCCCTCGTACTCATCTCATGTCCATCCCGCTCCTGCTATACATACGCTCCGTTCCAAGACCTCCCTTCCTCAGCCACTTGTTTCTTGTCCCCCCACAAATCCACCCTCTTATCAATCTCCTCCTTTTCACCTCCCTCTTTTTCAGCCATCGCCTTCTCCATCTTGTTTTTCACTTCCGAATTTTCCTCAACACCCTCCACCATCTTCATCTTCCCACACCTCCCTTCATCATCCTCTTCCGACAGATCTTTCACCGCCTCCCTCCGCCACCGTCTCCATTCCAATTCCTTCTGCCTCATCCTCTTCACCCTCCACGAACCCACCCACTTGTCAATCTCCTCCTCTTCACCTCCCTCTTCCTCAGCCACCGGTCTCTCAGCCTTGTTTTTCTCCCCCGAATTCTCGTCAACACCCTCCACCCTCTTCACCTTCTCACACCTCCCATCATCATCCTCTCCTGTCAGATCCTTCCCAACCCATCCTCGATTCCGTCTCCATTCCTATTCCGTCTACCTCGTCCTCTCTTCCCTCTTATCTTACCTCAAATGCCTGTGCCATTGGAAGTTCAATTCCTGGACTCAATATTGGAGTAGCAAATTGCAGATCTATTATGGCTCTTGGGAAACGTACGGAGTTGTTGGGTTTTTGTCAGGAGCACAATTTGGGTGTTGTGTTTTTGACCGAAACTTGGCTAAACAGTGGGGTGTCTAATTCGGAAGTTTTACCAGCAAATTATACCATATACCGGAAGGACAGAATAACAAAGCGCGGAGGAGGGGTAATAATTGCTGTCCGAAATGACCTTACAAGTTTCCCGGCCGTGTCAGGTATCAGTGAAAACAGTGATGCTGAAATTGTCTGGTGCGCCCTTAAAATTCAAAACATGTCTAATCTTCTGTTGTCTTGTGTTTATGTCCCGCCTAATATCAGTGATACTAGTATGGCTTTATCTGATTTGCAACTGTCAATTAACTTCAACGCAAAACCGCACTCTAGGCTTATTATTTGTGGCGATTTTAATTGTCCTGGCTTATTTAAATCGAACTATCTGGCGCAGCTTTCTACTAATGATAAGTTTGTGCAAGATATCATGAGCACCTTTTCGCTAAAGCAAGTAGTGAGTGATCCTACCCGCCTTTGCGGCAAAACAGCTAGCCTTCTTGATTTGGCACTGCTTAGTTTTGATTCTCCTTCGCCCACAGTGTCAGTCGTTCCTGGGTTATCTGACCACGAAGGCGTGATCCTGTCTTTCCCACTCGCTAAGTCCGCAATAAAACTCCAAAATAGTTTTCATTTTGTGGATTACACCCAAGTTAATTGGGAGAATCTGAACCAATCACTTCAGCGAAATCCCCTTTTCTCCGAGCGGTCCATTTCTTCTCGTGGTGTTAACGAAGTATGGCTAACTGTTAAAGGAACGTTGCTTGGTTGCCTTGATGCTATTCCTACCAGAAGGGTAAAGGTGAATTGTTCATACCCGTGGGTAAATCACAAACTTGAGAAGCTTTTTCAGAAGAAAAGGAAAGCTCACTCGAAACATAAGAGGACTGGACTCCCTCAGCACCAGACAGCTTACCTAAAATTAAAGCAATCCTGTGCGGAACTTAATGCGACCTTATTCGAGAGATTTATCACCAATGCCATTTCAAGTGATCATTCTCGTAAATTTTGGAGTTTTCTCAAATCAATGCGCAAGGAGACTGGAATTCCACCTCTGGTAAACCCCGCAAATAATATTGTTGAAACTGAGCCACTGCAAAAAGCATCTGTTCTAAACACCTATTTTGCGTCTGTTTTCTCACCTTGTTCTGTTACTGTTTTCGATAGTATCAACGACAGCCTGGTGGAGAGCAATTCCGTGGGTCATACCCCTTTGTATTTTCATCCTGGTGGGTTATTAACTCTTCTTCGGCGCGTAAAGGCAAAAAAGCCCCCTGGCCCTGATGGCATACCTGGCAGGCTTGTTAAAGAACTCGCTCCCTCCTTGTGTTCTCCCCTTGCTGCTTTTTTTAATTTAATCCACAGGTCAGGTGTGATACCTGACGACTGGAAAAACGCAATTGTTATCCCTATTCGCAAGAAAGGCGCACCTGGTAATCGTCCTCAGGACTACCGTCCAATCTCATTAACTTGCATTTTTTCTAAATTGTTCGAGCGCATTCTCTGCAATTATATCTCAGCTCACCTGGAGAGAATCAATTTTTTCCATCCCAACCAATTTGGTTTTAGACGTAAACGCTCCTGTGAGTCACAACTTGTGCTTTTCGCTGACCGGTCACTCGATAATGGAGTTCCCGTTCATGCAATTTTTTTAGATTTGACCAAAGCTTTTGACTTGGTGTCCCATGCCAAGCTTCTTGATAAGCTTCTGAGTACAGGTTTGCCTTGTTCCATTATCACCCTTGTTAAATCCTTTTTAACCGATAGATCCCAAAAAGTTAGACTCCAAGATGCGAATTCTACTTCTGTCCCTGTGACATCTGGAGTCCCCCAAGGCAGTGTCATAGGCCCTCTACTCTTTTTGATTTATATTAATGACATTGCTGAAAACGTCTCCTGTTCAATACGCATGTTTGCCGATGACGTCGTGATTTACCGAGAGGTCCGCAATCAAACTGACTCCACCAGGCTGGCGTCGGATCTTGAATCAATATGTAATTGGTGCGACAGGTGGGATATGAAGATAAACGTGAGCAAGTCCAAAGTCCTCCCATTTGGAAACCACGCAGGCCAATTTTCCTACGCTGTTGGAGGTACTCCCCTCGAGGTTGTCAAACGCTTCAAATATCTCGGGGTCACCTTCTCAAGCGACTTTAGTTGGTCACCACACATAAATGAGATGGTAAAAAAGGCTTCTTCAACCGTAGGTTACATTATGCGTAACATTTCCAGTGCCACTGCTGACCAAAAAAAGCGCGCCTATGTCACATTAGTTTTGCCAATCCTTGAATATGCTTCTGCAGTGTGGAACCCTTCAAAAGTATCTGACATTCAGGCAATTGAAAGTGTTCAGCGTCGGGCCGCTCGGGTAATAACTGGCACCTATGATCGTTTCGCCAGTGTCACTGCTCTTCTCTCGCATCTTGAACTCCCGACCTTGGCTAGTAGACGTCGTGCCCACTGCCTTAGCTTGTTTCGAGATATTGTTGTTGGTGTAGTTGACTTTCCCATGCCATCTTGTTATTCTCTTAAAGACGTTCAAAGGCGGACTGACAATGGATTAAGTTTCAATATCCCCTTCGCCAGGCGTAATGCTTACAAAAATTCATTTTTCCCCTGGTCATATCGAGCTGGAATAGCCTGCCTCGTGGATCCCCTATCATTCTTGCTGCAACTGAGAGGGTTGGAGTTACAACTGCATAATGACTACGCTAAAGCTCTCCTATACCTGTCGCACCAATCCTTCTGTTTCGAATTTGATTGTTCTTAACATTTTGACAGTACCATGTCCTGTGCGCCATTTTTTACACATTGATTTGACTAGTTGATTTTATTTTATTAATATGACTATACTGCCTTGTCGCATGCCTCAAACAGTAACCAAACCCTTGTTACTGTCTTTGTCTAAATAAATAAATAAAAATAAATAAACAGATGCCGCAACTTCCTCTTTTGGAGAACCATCTCGCGGGAGGCCCACTGGCATTTTGTCTTATCTTGGAGTTAATCTCACTATACCGATCTCAATCATTGGTTTCTGCACATAAAAACAATAATAAATAGGGCACGTGAGGCTATGTATTTTATTCGTCGGAATTTTAGGGGATATCCGCAAAGTACAAGAGAGCTCGCTTACTTTGCATCTGTTAGGCCTCAGCTTGAATATGCATCTGTCGTTTGGGACCCTTACCTTGCTACAGACTCGTGCTCACTTGAAAAAGTACAGCACTTAGGACCTCGTTTTGTGACAGGAAAGTATTCTCGCCACTGCAATATGTCTGATATAATATCTATAAGTTAAACTGGACTCCGCTGCATATCAGAAGAAAAATCAGCAGGATAATATGCCTTTTCAAAGTGGTCTCCAATGTTGGTGGTTAGAGTGAATTGTTGCCACTAATTCAGAAACCTCTTGGCGTGACCACCAATTCAAAATAGGAACTCTCTCATGCCCCAGGACTAATGTGGAGATATTTTGTTTCAGAAAACGATTCCTGACTGGAATTCCTTTCCTGCAAAAATCTTTAAAAACCCAATTTCAATAAATCTGCTGAAAGCACGTCTTTACGCATTCTTTGGGAACTCCATCCATCAGGTTATGTTCGCCTTTAGCGAGTTCAGCTCTAAATTTCAATTCCATTCCGGTATACCTACTTGCTGTCGTTTTAAGGTTTTTTCGTTGCGTCTTGAATGATGAGGTTCTCTTGTGCTTTCTAACATTTATTCTGGTATCGGCACCAATTAATGTTCAAAACGCATGTCTTGCATTATAGTTGCGCTGTTTTTGCATATATGAAACGGGGCCAAGCCCCTAAATATAAACAATTCAATTCAATTCAAAATAATGAAAGAGCGGAAACAGATTTTTCTAAAGACAAACGTCAACAGTTCAGTCGCATACCTACAACTGAAATGTGTAAGCATTGATACTGGACATATGACGGTGCCATCATTGATGAATCAAATTATTGAGGTAACTACGAGTACTTACGTTTATGACACGCGCCATTGAAACTATCATAGCAAAATTGCTTCTTCCGGATTGGATTGCCATCCGCGGTGCAAAATTCGGGTCCCAACGTTTCAGATAGAAGATTTTCCGAAAGATCTTTTCGCGCAAGAAGACAGTTGTTTCGGATATTTCATTTCAAAACTGAATACGTGTGAACGATTTTGATCATCATAAAATTTCCTCTCAGCCACCTAAAATAGTGTTCCCGCATATGGAAACCGGAAACAGCTGCACCTGCTTTTGGCCAGTTTTCTTGCCAAAATAGAAATCTGAAGGATTTTGTTCAGACTTTCATAAAAAAAAAAGCAAAGCCTTTGGCTTTGAAATTTAAACATATAGTTTTAACGGATGTCCAGCAAGAGCAAAGGTATAATAGCTTATGGAAATCTGGAATTTTGTCCATCAAAAGAAAAGCAATGACCCCTGCGTTTTCCCGTCATATTTCCATCACCCTGGAATAATTTTCAACTAACAGCCATGAAATGCAAGGCTGATTTTTTGATAAGCAGATAGGGCCTAATACCAAGAAATGATAATCAATTTAGATCAGCTCTATCCCTGACTCAATGGCACCAGAACTCGCCGATGGAATTGTAGATTTTTGGGTTGCTTTCGAGAAATTCTCGTAAGAGTTCACGGGACAATCATCCCCCTTTCTATGACTTCCGTCGCAGAAAATGACTCCATGATATTACTTTGCTTTTCTTTTCATGCCCTCGTTGTTTACAGGCCTCCCACTACTAATTCTGGCTTGTTTGATGCAAGAGAATCTTGCCCATTGAAGTTTAATCTGTTAAAAAAGCAGCTTGCCCTCTTCTGCCCCTCATCTTGCCCTCTTCTGCCCCTCATCTTCTTGAGTATGCAACAACTCTTGGGATCCTCATCTCACTTCCCATTGTGATTCTTTGGAACGTGTTCAAAGGCGCGCTGCTCGCTTTGTTGTAGGGGACTACCGCAAACGAAGCAGCGTCACCGCAATGATTGCTCAGCTCGGTTGGCCAAAGCTTGCTGAGAGAAGAAAGGTCCACCGCATTTTGTGTCTTTATCGAATCCTTGGCAACTCCGGAGGGTGGGGAAATTTGTTTTCCTTGATTACGCCTCCATCTTTTTACAGTCGCCATGACCATCCTTATAAGATAAAGCCGTTAGCATTTCAGAGAGATATTGCCCGAGCAATAGCGGATTGGAATTCACTCCCAGCCTCTGTGCGGTCCAAACCTTTAAGTACATCAATTCAAAGGCGCAGGCTGCTGTCCTTGTTATAAATTGAGTTTCTGGCCAAATTTGATTGGACTTGAAAGTTTTAGAGCAGATGTTCTGTTTTTCTCCACAGGAGTTTGAAAATTAATTCTTCGGATTTCAAAATATACGAATTGCTCCATAAACCCAGAAATTTATGTCTCTCAGCAACATCTTATGAAAGGGAAACACGCATTTGGTCTTGCTCTCGTCTTTGTAATTTTTCTGTCCCATTTCTCGTGCCTGGTTTTCCTGTTTTTTTACGTTTCTTATTATTTTTTTGTGCAAAAGTGTTATTGTTATGTATGATAGTGGGTAAACCCCCACAAAATACAGTCATTCAATCAATCAATCTCTTCCGCCCTCTTGCCCTTTATTTCTGCTTCTGGGCGATTTAAACTTGCCCGATATTGATTGGTTAAAGTGGATACCGTCCATACCCCATCTGCCATCATGTTTGGGGTACAGCTAAATGGCAGATGACATATTCCATGACTGAAAAGTTCAACCTCATCGAGCCACAGCGGCGCCCACGCGTGGGCCACATTTTCAAGACGTTATGACGGGTTTTCTGCATCAAATTTTCTCGTCACCATGAATAGAATTATTTCAAGGAAAAAAAGGATTTTTCGTACATGTAAAAGCAATTTTACAGAGGGTTTTCAAATGGGCTAACACAAGTACTTCCCAACATGTTTTTCCCATCAGCACAATTTTCTTTGCCGATTTCTCAAAGCGGGATTTCACATCCGAGTTTTTTAAATGATTTCATCATAGGGTTTCAACTACAGCGGTTTTTCACACAAATTCGGCAGGGAACAACCAAACCTTTTCATTCGATAAAACAAACACTTCACTCCCGAAGAAGGGACTAAAAACTGAATTGGAATGAACTATTAAAATCGGTTGAAGGACAATCGTAGAATAAACGCAGATTGAAAATATTAGATCAGGTACTGCATCAGAAGATTTACGATAAACGTATGGAAGACATAGGTACTGCGGAGAGAGCATGGCGGGGTTAACGCTAACACCGGAGGTAACGCCAATGCGATGCAAATTTTTCCCATCTAATTCAATGATAAAAATTTACCTCGCATTAGCTTCACCTCCGGACTTAGCGTTAACCCCGCCACGATCTCTCCGCTGACAGAGAGTTATTTATTTGGAATCAATCCGAGAGAAGAAGTGAGAATGTGGCGGAGTTTTGCGTGTTTTTGCACCATTTTTGGTTGATTTTATCGGTTTGGGGAATTTTCGCTTTTTCGCTTGCTGTTGACATTTTTTATCGTTTTGTTCATTTTGTCCACGATGTCGCACGTGAAACGGGCTGAACCAAGAGTGCATATTTTCTCTTGTACACCGAAGTGAGAAAAGATTTCGTATTGAGAACTTCAGTCGTGAGATCATCGAAAGCTTTAAAATTATATCACTCTGTGCTTCTTATTTCCAATTCGATGAATTCAATACTTCCCTAATTTACTTTCCGTATTCCAAAAAGTTATTCCCTTTCAATCAATCAAATTTTTCTGTAATTTTGGGTTGCCCCATTTTCATACATTCCACTGTACAAAACTACAAGCACAGAGGTATCAATTCGTTAATCAATCATTAAAGGAAATTAATTATGGAAATCAGCGTCAAAATATAGAAAAAACAATAACGACAACGACAACAAAGATGTCGGCAGGCCTATGCCTGTATTATGTTTAAAATATCTCCTTTTTCAGGTGGGAACATTACAAACTCGACGACCTTCAGTGCGAAGGCTGAAATTCAGTGTGAGTGATGGATGCAATGAGCGAGTAATTCTATCTCGGAGAATAGAATTAATTAATTAATTAATTAATTCTATATCCTTCGAGATAGAAAAGGCGAGAAAAGTGCTGTCGAATCGACAGCACTTTTCTCGCCTTTGGAACCCAAAACATTGGTGACAAACATGCATTTGATGAAACCTATACCTGCCTTCGCTACAATGTTGTGATGCTTTGCTCTCCCACAGAACTTCTGGCCTAACATACACGTACGAAATTCATGTGTAATAGGGTATTATCGTTATATTGCAGCTGGGAATCTGCAAAGACCTTTCAAGTGCGCAACGGAACTCAAGAAAATTCACTTGACCGTGAAAGCAAGAAAGAAAGAAAAAAAGACATAAAGCTCACGAAATTGGCAGCCAAATTTGGAAGCGGCGAACTCACGGCGCGCCACTTGGCGTGATTTTTTCTTCATTTTTTGTAAAATGTCTGAATATACGAATCTAATTCTGTCTTTTGTGCGGCAAAACTGCTCAAACATGAGTGCTTGTCAGTCACTCCGCAAGTCCACCTCAGCGCTGAAGTTTCAACAATCAGTCCGGTGTTGTGCGAGGCCAACAATGCATGTCCCAGCGCACAATGCAAAGCTAACTCGTGCGGTAACAGCCAACAGCCTCGGACAGCAGCCCATATTAACTTCCATACCAAATGCTTGGTGGGTAGTCGTCGGATTATTAATTTTGCGTCGATTTCTTGAAGCAGATAAACGCCACGGTCAGTGAGCAAACAGAAATCTGACCCAGTTTGTTCACTGCGTGCAGACCGACTTTTGTCCGAGCCTTTTTCTGCACTACCCGTGCGTGAAGTGCACACCACGCACAATGCAAAATTCACAAACTACAGTTGCAACGCTTAGTGAATTCATTCTTAACTGGCAATCAACATCAACAACTCTTAATTAACTAAAAAGGAGTCACGAGTGACCAAATAACATCCAGAGTGACCTTTTAGGAGACGTTTTGTGTGGAGTTTAACATCCGTTTTTCTTATTTGAAAAATAAGTAACTGGAATTTTGATTTAACATTTCTTCGATTTTAGCAGGCGAAAGACACAGTTCACAGTTTACCACACCCGATTTCACCGTGGGACCACAGTAATTCCTGTAGGCCCAAGCAGTAGTGATTTTCAGAACAACACCGTAAAAATCACAATCAAAGTGAAATGTCACGGGTACCCTGGTAACATCGGAAAACACAACTAAAAATCAAAGTGAAATATCACCGTACACCCTGTAATTTTTCAAGAAAAATTCACACAAAAATCAAAGTGAAATAACACGGGTCCCTGATTATTAAAAAACGCTACAAAAATCAAAGTGCAATATTCAGACAGCTTGCTAATTTACAGAAAAACCACAAAATCAAAGTTAAAAGCGGATCTCCTGCACCCTAGTAATTCACGAAGTACACCATAGACAAGTAGTGTATGCTCGCCTTTCGCAATTAAGTCTAAGGCGGAATGCGGCATACCTTCACTTGTAACATTATAGTATTTCGTTCTTGACCGTATTGAAAACTCTATACGTCAGAAAGAAAGAGGAAGGAAAAGGAAGGACTTTCATGGACCTGTTTCTGACAATTGTGGCCTCTTCACTCTTCAGCGCTTGCGGAGAGAAGATGATTATTCGACCAGCCACACCACAACCCATATACCTAACATGAAAATGTTGGTATCATGCCAATATTAATCGTTAGTCTGCGATATCAAAGTGTCAGTAATAATTCCGAATCCCTGACAACATTTTTGTCAGCCGCGATTTCGGGAACGTTTTGTAGACAATTGGTGAATAGCAAGCATCGCGTTGACAGCCAGAAATGTGCAAATGCTATAGCAGTGGGGTGATAATTGGCAAACAGGTGGTGGTGGTCTGAGGTTAGATCAGGTTTGGTTAGCTTTGTTCGAATTTATAAATAATCGTAGTAGGTAACTTTTCAAAAATCCAAATCACATCCGCCAACTTGTGTACTCCACATGTAGTCAAGGAAACGGAGTTTTACCAAAGAGTCTTCAACGTTACTGGGGGTTCTTCAAAAATCCTGCAGGCTTGATAGGTATTCTAATCTGGATGCTCCTGGTGATTTGGCGTGTCCGCATTGATGCACAAAGTTGAAGCTCTAGTTCTCCCATAACTAAGTACCTAGTAGAGCCAGCAGTTGCGTCAACAGAAGGTGCATATGTGATAGAACTCAGATAGAACTCATCGTGAGACCTCTCACGAGATACCGGACTCCAGGTGAAATTGCAGTGCAGAATAGGTGAATGCTTACTGCATAGAAGTGAGTTGGAGTGGGTTTGTTGTTGATGTCCGGTTGGACGGATATGGGATTGTTCAGGGGTAGACGCAAAGAATATAGGAATATCCATCGGGAGCTGAAAAGGCAAATACCTGTTCACCGGTTTCTGTGCCAGGAAGGTGAGATTGGTGAGGTGCCAGTATGCGGTTGGGTTTCCCGTTTCTTCTCTTCGGCGGCTGCTCCCAATTCCCGCTATTCCTCCTTCTATGGAGTGTGCAATCCGACGCAACCTCTTGCGCCAGACGTATTCCACATCAAACACGTTCACAGGTCCAGTCTGCATCCCCCGCCACCTGTACAGGTAACCATATCGCAACCGCCACGACCGCAGACAACGTCAGCTCCTCATGGTTTCTGTGTTGCTCTGATCAATGAAGATCTTGGCAATTCCGCTTTGTCTTGAGTTCGGACGTCCACGATGTGGCGCGATGGCGTGGTGACTGCAAGGCAGGGCAGACTTGGCAGGCCTGCGTGCGTGCGATTCATACTTCTGACTACCATCGCCATCATGGCCACTGCTATCCCATTTCAAACACGCACGCACACACACCACAATACGGTGACTGGCCTACTGCATCCACATCCACGTAACCAGCCAGGTAAATCAATGTCACATCACCATGGCCAAGAAGCAGGATTGTTGTTCCGCAAAGGTGCCACGACGATCGCAATGCCTGCGTGGCCGTGGCCGTGGCCATGGCCGAGACCGTGACTCGCCAGGTTCGCTCAACGGAAGTGGATCGCTGATACTCTGATATTGACCGCACCACGTCGGTGGATTTAATTCCGCAATATCCCCAGCAAAATCCGACCGAGAGTGACAATTTATATTGTTATTGTTGCGAGAGTGTTTCAGCTCAGCGAAGTGTTCGTTGTAAGAAGAATTCTATGGCGTATTGAATGACGTTTTCATTCGGATGTTGCGTTTCATCTCATTTCTTCGGAATCTGTGCTCCGCGCATTGGTTACGGTGACCTACAAATCCGAGGGCCTGATGCACGGAATGGTACTATTCTGTACTATTCTAATATACTGAGTACTATTCTGGAAACATTGCAGTCTTTAGATTTGGATAACAATGTCAAAAGCCTTGCTATGATCGAGCCAAAACATGTGAAGTGAGACTTTGACGGAGCAACCCAATGGCGAAGGCCAGGCTTTTGTCAGACCCCGAGAATGTGACCATAATCAACTTACAACTCCGAAAAACCGGGTGTCTTAATTCTTTTGCCATCCTACACCCACAAGTTGAATGTTAGTTTTCACAATTCACCACGGCAGCGAGAGGCGCAGTCGCCGCCTGCATTTTTTACTTACCGAAATGTGGCTAGCGATCAGAGTTGAGTACCCACTTGCTTTTGAACATGTGTTCACAACACGAAGTGCATGAAATCCCGAACATACTTTTTGATTTTTTCGTTTCAGTGATCAATCACTGATCAACAGGCTATGTTGGCGAATTTTGTTCGAAAAATACTTTGACATTATACTGTGTTCGAAAAGTGAAAGATCTGTCGGATGCTCAGTGTGTCTGGCTTCCAAGCAACCTTGACTTTGCTCGAGACATGCTTTGATTTTTCTCTGGTTTGGAAAAGTGAAAGAAAATCTATTGGATACTCAGTGTTTCTGGCTTCCGAGCAGCCTTGACTTTGCTGTGGTTTGGAAAAGTGAAAGAAGATCTGTTGGATGCTTTTCTCGCTTCCGAGCAACCTTGACTTTGCTCGAGACATGCTTTAAAATTTCTCTGGTTTGGAAACGTGAAAGAAGATCTGTCGGATGCTCAGTGTTTCTGGTGTCTGAGCAACCTCAACTTTGCCTGAGGTATGCGTTTAGTGTTAAAGGAGGTTAAGTCGCATCAATAGGTAACAAAGGATCGTAAAGGAGATATACTTTGGTGAGTTTCCGCAAACGCACACTTTTTAGTTTTACGTAAAACGCAGATATTTTGAAATCCTCAACCTGAACATATGTAGACTAATTGGCATGGACTTTGAAATTAATTCTGCCTACCGTTTCTTCATACGATATACACAGCTCATCGAAAGTCTTCGAACATAGGCGTTCATTGTTAGCTCATGCGTCATTTAGAATCAATGGCAGCATGCGCCGCAAAAAACATCTGACACTCGTGTGAGGCGTGAAGTCGCACCAAGACATAAGATGGCCCCTGTGTTAAGCGCAGCTCTTTACAATATCGCCTATGTTCGAGGACTTTTGACTGATGAGCTACGTATATGGAGACAGGCGGGAGATTTTCACGTTAGCATTAAATTTCCAACAACTTTCTCCATCACAAGCGGAGCTCCTTAGAACCTCTGTAAGACGGAAAGACAGAGAAAGTTCTCAAAATTGCCACATTGTTGGAATTGAGACTTTGGATGCTTATCGCGGGTGTGATGTAGCAGAACACACAGAGCCTTTTTGCGAAACTGCGATACAACGACATGGAGTGCTTGCTAACTCGGAGTATCAGCTTTTTTGAAATTGAAGAAAAAAACAATTTTTTGAAAGAAAAAAAACAATTGAACAAAAAACAATTCTTTGAAATTGAAAAAAAACGCCTGTTTTCAAAACGCATGTTTTCAACAACTGGTTTGAAGTTATTGATTTCTTCGTCAGCGAAAAACTTGAATTTCGCGAAGTTTTTGGTTGAAACCAGATCAGCGCATGTCTCGCATTTAAAGACACACCCGTTAATTGCGCAACTGCAGTGAGAAGGACAGGCTACGTTCAGCAAGTTAGCCTACCCCTGTAAGCAAGGGTTAGAGCTTAAAACTGTGCACAGTTCTACACCGTTTGTTTTGGACCAGGGGATCAATAAAAAAGCTCAAAAATTACCTGTGTCACAAATAAAGCATGGGAATATATTGAAGAATTCAAACTTGTTTTTTGTGCGTGTGAGGGCACCTTTTTCACCAAAATTTGCTTTTTCCGAAGACGGCAGGAATTGACGGAATCGGAACCAAACTATGTGAAAAATCTTTCTTCTGAAACACGCTGTGCATTGTCGTCATTTTTTCTTTGCTATCTCTCCACGTTTTACAGCGACTGGCATATTTGTTATCGAAACCTTGACACACTTTTAACAAAAGCAAACAACTCCAAGATTCCTCGACCTCTCTGGAGCGAATGAACCTAAAATGGGTACAAGAAGACACTTACACAAATACAGCTCTGATTTTATCGCCAAAAACATTTTCACTGCAATCGACCGTTGCACATTCTGTTGATGCGCCACCAGCTTTACCTCTACACACGTATACAATGATGTGTAAAAGTGTTATGAACCACATCCACCTGACCGTATCCATACCAGTTTTCCTGAAAGTCATTGTTTCTGTTAGGGCGGCCGCACACGAGTAAAATATTTTTCTGACAACTTTCACGATTGGAAATTGCAATCTTTTTTTTTTTTTTTTTTTTTGAATTTAGGATGCAAAAAGTTCGGCAAGGAGTTGAAAGTGGACATTGTTATCGGTGTATATTTTAAGTCAAGAATTTTTTCCTATAGAGAATTCCTCCCTTTTGGCCTGCAACTTTTTGGAGCTTCAAAGAAGGGATTTTCTTCAGTCCATTATGAATAGATTTTCGCCCTGTTTCCGCGCGGCACAGCGTTTAAATTCGCGTCCGATGGACAGTTGAATTTAAGTCAGCAAAGATAAAGTTTTGAGGTATCTAAACAGCAATCAGAAGCCTTGCCATGAGCATCGGAGCCACAATCGCCCGTGTTGGCAATGAGCAACTTTCTGCACAAAATAAGCTCTTTCTGCCTCCCATTTTGAAAAACTGCATCAGTTTAATTGATCCAGTTCCTTTCCTTGGCTTTTTTGCATCCAAAGTCTCAACCGCAGCATTGGTCACTCTCCCAACGCTGTTCTTCAGGGATTGGATTTGATATTTGAAATTTCAAGCTTGCCAGAATATTGACAGGCAATAAATACTTCCTTGTGGCTGCACGCCTTAATAATTGATGGATCGTCTCAATTCCGTTCTCATGGTGTTTGTTTTATGAGGTCTATCTGCTGTGGAGAAATTTGCATAAAATATCAAATCGGAACAGAAGAGGTACAGGGTGTGGCACAAAAAAGACCTCATTCCTCATCACTTTATTCATGAGCGGCTGCCATGAGAAGTGTGTACAATCAAAAAACAATAATGACTCCCTTTGTGCAAGTAGGTACCTGCATTGGATCATGGGGAGTCAGTATTGTTTTTGTGACACCTGTGTGCATTCACGGAAAGGACAAAACTCCCATGATCCAATGTAAGTGTACCTGTTTTTGAGGGAGTCATTATTATTTCTGTGACTGTACTTTTTGAAAACACCTGTATTATTTTCTTAATCTGCATACCGTCAACTTTTCGCATATGTAATTAATCTCTTTTTGTTTTGTCACTTGCAAACACGTTGACAGCAGTGAGGACAACTCGACAATCGGAATATCGAAAACAGGAACTTCAACTTTGCCATTGGCTGACCCAAAAAAACTCACTCGCAATTCAGAAAAAGGAACTTGATGCATGGGTTGACTCATGACTCACATTTGCTATATTTGAAGATATTTACGTGGTTTTGCATGTTTAGAATGGTACCTATACCATATTCTTTGCCGATGATGCGCAAGGATGCCATATCAATTACCGTAATCACGTTGTTTCACCGTGTAAAATTGTTGAAAAATTAATCCACTCGAAAGTGTCAACCTTTAAGAGCAGCGGAAGGATGCAAAACCTGACACGATATGACAATTTCGGTTGTTGCCCATGTTTGCAAGGCAGTTGTGCCAAATTTGAGTGCAAAAAGATCACTTTTCATTTTCACACAAGGAATATTTTATGACCATCCTGATCGAGTATTTTAATTGACTAACTGCTCAAGTGTTTATGCTTGGTGAACAGCATTCGTTCGGACTCATCTCATACATAACCTTGCTAGATTCCCAAATTTCCATTAGCATGTAGTGTTCCATACCTCAAAAACACATGCAGAAACATGGGATAACAAACGAAATTGTCGTATCGTGTCCGGGGTAGTTGGGTAGTTGGTCAAGGTTCTCCCCTCAGCTTTCCAAAGACGTGTCGACAAGTTGTGGTCCAAGTCTCACCATTCCGATCTGCTGGAAAAATGTTTTGTCCCATGGAGCCGGACAATTTGTTGCAAGCGGACACTTTGTCGCAAGCGGACACTTTGTCGCAAGCGGACACTTTGTCGCAAGCGGACACTTTGTCGACGCGGACAGATTGTCGAACTGACTGATTGTCGCACGGACAGATTGTCGCGTCGCAAGCGGACAGATTGTCGCAAGCGGACAGATCGCCGCAATAATTTAATTTTGAAATTACAAAAAATCTTTTTGCGAAAGCATTGGATTGTAGGCTTGGCTTCCATGCATAAATGTTTTCTCGGAACAGTCGCAAAAGTTCAACATCTGTTGTGCACTGCGCATGTCCTATACAGGGTGTCCCGTAAATCAACCACCGAAATTTCGCAATAGATTCCCCAGGACCATACAAATCGAAGTTAATCAGTGGAAAAATTTGATCTGACCCCCCATTACTGAGTTATGCCCCCCCAAAACCCCCAAAATGGACCCTTTTGGGGTATTCATGGAAGAGGTAAGATTTCACCCTAGAGCTGTCAAATTTTCAGGACAGGTGTAACGAGTAAAACAAAAAATGTTCAGTGACGAAAAACCGTCAGAGCCTCCAATTCCACGCAGTGCCCCCCCCCCCAAAAATCCAAAAAAGCCCAATTTGGGGTTGTTTTGGGGAAACTGAGATATGGGGATTGGGGGTCGTTGTATTAAAGCCATTTTTCGCAGACTGATTCCCAAAGATACACGGAACAAAAATTGTTCAGTGGGAAAAAGTCCCAGGACCCTCCATTTCCACGCAGTAGCCACTCAAATACCGTTTCAAAGCTTCTCGTTCCCAGAGGGTTACGACTGTCACCATGGTAACGCACAATATTTCCATGGTAACAGTCGTAACCCCCTGGGAACGAGAAGCTTTGAAACGGTATTTGAGTGGCTACTGCGTGGAAATGGAGGGTCCTGGGACTTTTTTCCACTGAACATTTTTTGTTCCGTGTATCTTTGGGAATCTGCCTGCGAAAAATGGCTTTAATACAACGACCCCCAATCCCCATATCTCAGTTTCCCCAAAACAACCCCAAATTGGGCTTTTTTGGATTTTGGGGGGGGGGCACTGCGTGGAATTGGAGGCTCGGACGGTTTTTCGTCACTGAACATTTTTTGTTTTACTCGTTACATAGAACCTGTCCTGAAAATTTGACAGTTCTAGGGTGAAATCTTACCTCCCCCATGAATACCCCAAAAGGGTCCATTTTGGGGGTTTTGGGGGGCATAACTCAGTAATGGGGGGTCGGATCAAATTTTTCCACTGATTAACTTCGATTTGTATGGTCCTGGGGAATTATTGTGAAATTTCGGTGGTTGATTTACGGGACACCCTGTATATATGTATGGTCAGAAATATCACCCACCTGGGCCATTTGTGAGCTTTTTCTGTCATCTCCCAACTCGTGCCTACTAAGTTCTGACATCGCCTTATCTCTACCAGGTGCAAAACAAAAAAAGAGAGGCCTGACACAAAATAATGTTTCTGCGTTTTCCGAAAACGGTCAATGCGGCTGATTGAAACACCAAGCGGACAGATTGTCGAGCACAGCCTGCTCACAACAAAGAAGAAAGCAGAGACAAATCGACTGCTGGATGAGGACTGTTGTCGACGATTATACCAAAACAGAGAACTGTTGCCGTGTATTTTAGAGAAATTTGCCATAACTTTGATTTTTTGACAACCTTCTTGCATGTTTTCCCATTTTATTCGTATTAGCCTTTTGGCGAAAACTGAATCCACTAGATGAAGAAAGAACTGGTGTTCTCATTTATGTGGAGCTTTGCCAATTATAAAACGTGGGTATCAGTTTTTCTCTTTTCAAATTTGACGATCACTGAAAAAGTGATAACGATGGAATAATAATTATAATCAATGTTTTCCAATTTTATATCCTGTTTCTGTTGTCTGAGACGCCAATTTTTGTGCATGGAAATCTTATGTCTTTAACCATTCATGGGTGCATGGAAATGACATTTTTCGATCTGCCAAATCAAATAATCACTAAGGATTTAAATTTGCGACGATTGCGAAAATCTGTCCGCTTACGACAATCTGTCCGCTTGCGACTATCTGTCCGCTTGCAACAATCTGTCCGCTTGCGACAATCTGTCCGATTGTGACAATCAGTCCATGCGACAATCTGTCCGTTCGACAATCTGTCCGTGCCGACAAACTGTCCGCTTGCGACAAAGTGCCATGCTTTCTTTGTCCCATTCCCTTTCTCCGTACAATTACTGATTGAAACAACCTATCCGCGCGCGAGCAGCACGTTGATCCGAAATTCGTCGTTTGCTCAGGTGTGGCTCGCATCCCGAACCAGAAAGAATAACAACCTTTATCACCATTCGGCCGCATGGGAAATTTTGAAAAAAAAGTGAGGTGCGGACTTGACGGATCATCGGTTCGATGGAGAGCAAATCTTCACATCGTTCGGACAGCCGTTGGGCAAGCAACAATGGCGAACCACGACGCAAGGTATTCTTCGTCGTGGGTTTTTGCAAATTTTGGGGACGAGTTATATCGATGAAACCCATGCACAATTCACGACAGCAAATTCTGGAAGTCGCCCAAAAACTAAAGTTGCCTGTTGTCAGCCGTTGGGCGAAGATATCGATAACGCACATTAATCAGAAAAACAGTTTAAAATTCGCCCGTAAATTGTGAATGTGCGACAGCGCCAAGGCCACAGTTCGCAGCATTCTGAGGTTGAAGCCACTGACATACGATCTCCACCAAGGCGCTATGACAATTGCCCATTTTCATGACTAACGACCTCTGACAGATTTGTTGTCAGCATGCTTGCTTGCTCTGTCCAACTGGATTCGGTTAAGTTTCGTCTTGGCATCGATGCGTTTGACAAGTCACAAAGGAACATGTACGAGGGCATAGGTCTCAATAGCCGAACTAATGAAACAACCTGCCAAGATATACAGGGTTTCCCAAAAGCACTTGACAACCCCTGCTATTTGCAAGTTTTCAATCTTCTCTTTTGGGGCTATTTCTACAGATTTCAGGTTCAGATTCGGCATGATGCCTGCTGCAAGGGTTGTCCATTCGAAGTGGAGCAAACTCCGCTCCAAGCTTCCAGAGTTGCTTCAAAACTGTAATGCACTTTTCCGGGGTTGGCAAGTGACTTTTACACTGTAATATACAGTGATAAACACAGTGATAAACACTGTATACGATGACAACAATAAGTCGTTCCCTTGCAACATACCTGCTCATGGCTCGAAAGTAAACTGTATTCAAATAAGGCAGTGATGCATAGTTCCGAAAAGCTGGACATGTTCATCAGGCTAAATTCAATTTCTGGCCAGATCGCGGCCATCACTGTCTGTGAATGAGCAACCTTTACAATTTGCTTCAATTAGAACTCGTCGCTGAGCAAAGCTCGCTCCAATTCGTCGTTCTGTTTTCTCTGCAGAGAGCGCAACGTTGACTTGCCTTCGTGAGAGAGAAAAAAGTACCTACTAACAGAGACTCCATTCCACCTTATTGCAATGACGCTTTTGTGTTGGCTATCGCACTTTCTTCAGCGGTTGGAATAGAGGCTAACTATACCATACTGCCAATGCTTTCCGTGGATCATGGTTCGGGGACCATCATTTTGTCCGGAATTTCGCGACTTCTTGTGTGACAATCCCACTTCCAGTTCATGTCTGCAATTGGCGCCAACTTTCGAAATTTTCACGCGCAAAACACTGTGCCCACAAACGATCCAAATTTCCTGCCATTGACCTGAAAATTGTCATATTTCTGTCAAAATCGGCATCAAATTACCTGCAACTTATCCCAAAAGTGACCTCTTACCCCACAAGTATCCTCTTTCCCCTTGGTTGCACACACTTTTTTGTGAATCTTTCCTGTTTGCTCTTTTACCTATCGCTATAGCAGTTCATATTTTAGCTGGGCTGTTCCATTCCAAAAGCCGCCAATCTCGACTTGCTGAGCACATAAAAAGAAGTAACCAGGGACGCCGAGGTTTCAGTGCTCTTGAATCAGATGGACACCTCGCTGGTGTACGAATCAATCACCCTGTAGATTTCCAACAATTTCGCATCTCTCTCTATCACAGTTCGGAGTTCCCTTCTTATTCATGCCCGTGTGCGTCAAAATGCCGAGGAAACGCATAAATATTCCGACTCGGCGTGGAAATCGGAGATGATTGTCTTTGCGACGTGCGAATATCGTAGAAATAAAAGTTGAAATGATAAAACGTGCTGAATGACGTGACGTGGCCTGGCCCTTGTGGCGGTGTGCAACTTGGTTCTTGGTTTCCGGGACGGTCGGACCGCCGTACCGGACGTACCGCCGAAAACACCGTGCCACAGTTAAGGAATCGTGTTGGGTTTCGGTCGTGAATCAAGTTTGTTGTGGTGTGTTGTGTTGCACCACAAGACTCCGCCGGACTTTGCAGTTGCATGTGGAGTTGCATTGCAGTTGGCTGAAGTGTGCAGCTTTGGCAGAATGTCGTCGGCAACCAATCAAACTGGTAAATCTTGCATCCAATTGGGCATTCCAACACACCGGAATGTCAGGCGCGTCACCATATAAAAGACTTAGCAGCAAAAGGAACCGTTCTCAACGAGACAGGAATTGGCCAATTCTTTTTCGCTGACGACCGGTGCCCGGTACCCGGTGCGTTGAATATTTTTTGTCTTTGCCAATTTTCTTTATTCGTTTTTTAATTCACTGTGTGGGTACTGGGTACTGGTTGCAATTCGCATTTCCTTTGCAGTTTTCTTCCGACTTCCACGCTAATAACATGTAAATGATCCTGGTCTATTTCAGAGATTTTTTCTCCGTTGGCTTATGTGCGTTGCGTTCTCCGCTGCGTTTACAGCGAACCGGTTATCCAATCCCGGAATCATGCTCTGCCCCAGCCGTCTGCCCTCGTCTCTTCCTCTGTTGCAACAATGTTGCAAAGGAAGTATCGTCCATCAGCATCATGACCAAAATGATTACAAATCCGATTTGCTCTTGTGAGCGCAACACACGTTTGCTGATACCACATCCATAGCGCACATCGCATAATCGGTTCAGACGGCTGTTTGGTACAAATGACTCCGGTTTGGCGAATATTGGGATCCGCACACTTGCTTGGCTTTTGCTGCTCAAAATGGTGCCAATATTTTGCGGATCTTTCAGATGCAAAATGGCTGAAAAAAATGTAGGATGAGACAGCCAGTTGGCGGAGCACAGGACGCTTCAGCAAACCAACGGCCGTATTTCCCAAAACCACTAACCCCAACTCTTACCCTAACCCTATAACCTTAACCCTAAGCTTGAAAAATAGCCAGTTCCACATTCAAATACATCTTTCTCAACGATGGAAAAGGAATACTGTTGTACACAGAAATCAAATTTTCCAGCAGAATTCTTAACATGACAAGTACAGCAGCATCCACAGTTGCATTATTGGTTCCCATCAATGGTAGTCGTACTTATAAATGGCATAGCATCCACAGCATCGCAATTGTTAATCAGTTGCAAACTCATGCTGAGTTTTGGCCACAACAAAACTTAATTCAAATGGTGCAAAACACATGAAAAAAGAAACAAAATACAAATAGAGCAGTGCATAACAACAATGGAGAACTTGTATAGTTACAAAGCCCAAGAACATTCCTCAAACGACCGTGTATGTAAAATAGGAATACCTACTGAGCGGTTGAGCGAAAAATTTTCCTGGCAATTCATTCCACTCAGAAATTGGTCGTCAAATAAATGAGAATTTTTCGACGCCCTTTTTACTATGCTTGTAGGACATATTTTAAAAGTGTGGTCATTCTGGATTTGTGCGATGGCACTTTAACGTAATGAAGCAAACTCACCCCAACCACCTTCTTGGCTATAATTTGGAATTTTTGCAGAGCCAGAAGTCTGGTATCTTTCATCCGACTGCGAGAGACTCCCATCCAAGCGTGTTGATCATGCTGGAATCATGTGACAGTCCTGTCCTAAAATGTGACAGTAAATGGCCTGTACACGTTCGAGAGTTGACAAGTACGTATAACGTACATTTCGCATTCAACAAAATTGCCAGACCTTCATACACCATGAACAGACATTTCCTCAAAAGACAAATTTCAACAAATTTCAACTCACGAAGCGCATGGCTCCACGCTTGATCACACAAACCAGTTTTGCCATTTTGTGGTGAAACATTGTTTGCAATTTACACCTCCGGGATCTCTTTGGCAATAGACTCGAAAGAGGCTTGTCTATCTGGTGGTCATCATTCAAACACTAAAAACCCTGCCGTATTCTTGTCACTGTGGTCCATTTATCAAACTAGGCTTCCCTCACACCTCACCATTTTATGGTTAACGAATGACGGCGAGCTGAATTACAGATAGTATCAGGTGTGGCCCGTTGCCAACCTCTGATTGTTATTGGGCCCGCCGGATGTCCCTTCAAAGCAGGCAATTAATACCGCAGCAAGCGTTCAACACTATTTGTACTTCACAGATGATCCTCCATGCTCCCGGATGCGGGGGAGTCTAACAGAGCAGTTTGATGCCTAAATTGTGGCTTTGCACGTTCATTCGGGTGTTTCAATTCAAATTATCTGAATTTTGGGTTGCCCCATTATCATACATTCTGTGCATGGTAAAAATATCCATTGGCAGATTTGTGATGCGATGGGTACTTGGAGGCGCATTCCGACTCTGATGCGGTGTCATTTTTATTTAATGTTTGAGATGGAAAATTCAGTGCCAATCAGCCTATATTCTGACCCGCGAACCAGGATCTCCCATTAACAAGCGGGGGTCGCCAACTCCTACCGCGGAGGGCAACGAGGTCACCGGAGCCTTTCGAGCCGGGAACGTGCCTGGACCACGAAAATGTAAACAAAATGAACTTCAGACCATCGGAAACCCAGCGGGCTTTCCAAAAAAGAATATTCTACAACGAAACCAATGGTTTGTCATGTTTTGCAAATTCATCAATCAAGTGAAACTCAAACCACAATTCATCAGGCCATTATGACCTTTTACAGCTTGATTACACCAAGATAATCAGCCCTTCAGTCCCTGAAGAGAAAGTTGTCGAACCCCAGAATGTCAATACATACGATGTCAAATGCTTTTGAGAAATCAAGCAAAACTGCATCGGCCCCAGACCCACTGTCAAGAGATGTGGCCACTTCTTGGCTAAAGGAAGAAAGTTGAGCTTCACAAGAATAACCAGCGCGGAGGCCATGCTCTGTGCCACTCAAAATTGAAGTGGATCCAAAGTGGATTCACTTCAATTCTCCATTTGATGATGTGGATCCATAGAACAAGGTGTATTTTGGAGCACGTATTGAGAAGACAGCCATAGGGCGATAATTTGCAGGGTAAAATAACTTGTCACTTTTTAAATGACCGATGCAATGGCAGACATCTTCCATGCAGCTGGAATGTCGCCAACATAACGAAAATTAAAAAACACTATAAACTTGGCAAAGATCATGGGAAGCAGTTTCAAGAATTTGGCGCTAACTGAAGTGGATTCTTCAACAATATATCTTTTCATCTTCATGATGAGATTTATCACCAATGTTTCAATAAGTAGAGGAATGTCACGACTGAAAAAGAGATGAATTGCCCAGACGGGATCTCCGAAATTCCGTCGCAACAAAAATATCAGCCAACGACTCTTTCCTTTTATCACAATCTTTTGTGAACTTAATCAATCGATGGCATGATATGATGAGGCAAATTGAAGGCTCCACATTTTCTGTCCCCCGTCTGTGAACTGAGTCAATCCATGATGTCATGATTTATTGGGACTAAAACTGAAGGCTCTTCGTTTTCTCTCCCTCTTCCGCGAGCTGTATACCAATCCATGGCATGATTTATTGGGACTAAACTAAAGGCTCTTCTTTTTCTCTCCACCTTCTGAGAATTGAATCAATCCATAGCATGATCATGATGAGATTAAAAACTGAAGGCTCTCATTTTCTCTCCCTCTCATCTGAGCTGAATCAATCCATGGCATGATTTGTTTTTACAATTAAAAATATATAACAAATTTCTAAAAAATCTATTTCAAAACATGTCTAAAAATCTAGAATAAATATTTAATGATATTGAAATTGAAAGGCTCCAAATTTTCTTTCCCTCATCTCTGAGCTGAATCAATCCATGGCATGATTTATTGAGACTAAAACTGAAGGCTCCACATTTCCTCTCCCTTTTCTGCGGGCTGAACGAATCTATGCATGATTTATTGGGACTAAAACTGAAGACTCTATATTTTCTCTCTCTTCTCTGAGCTGAATCAATCCATGGCGTGATTTATTGAGAGTAAAACTGAAGGCTCTACATTTCCTCTCCCTTTTCTGCGGGCTGAACGAATATATGCATGATTTATTGGGACTAAAACTGAAGACTCTATATTTTCTCTCTCTTCTCTGAGCTGAATCAATCCATGGCGTGATTTATTGAGAGTAAAACTGAAGGCTCTACATTTCCTCTCCCTTTTCTGCGGGCTGAACGAATCTATGCATGATTTATTGGGACTAAAACTGACGGCTATATTTTTTCTTTCTCTTCTCTGAGCTGAATCAATCCATGGCGTGATTTATTGAGAGTAAAAATGAAGGCTCTACATTTCCTCTCCCTTTTCTGCGGGCTGAACGAATCTATATGCATGATTTATTGGGACTAAAACTGAAGACTCTATATTTTCTCTCTCTTCTCTGAGCTGAATCAATCCATGGCGTGATTTATTGAGAGTAAAACTGAAGGCTCTACATTTCCTCTCCCTTTTCTGCGGGCTGAACGAATCTATGCATGATTTATTGGGACTAAAACTGAAGGCTCATTTTCTCTCAGTCTCTCTTCTCTGAGCTAAATCAATCCATGACATGATTTATTGAGACTAAAACTGAAGGCTCTACATTTCCTCTCCCTTTTCTGCGGGTTGAACGAATCCATGCATGATTTAGGGGGACTAAAACTGAGGGCTCTATATTTTCTCTCTCTCTTCTCTGAGCTGAATCAATCCATGGCGTGATTTATTGCGACTTAAACTGAAGGCTCTACATTTCCTCTCCCTTTTCTGCGGGCTGAACGAATCTATGCATGATTTATTGGGACTAAAAATGAAGGCTCATTTTCTCTCAGTCTCTCTTCGCTGAGCTGAATCAATCCATGGCATGATTTTGCAACCGCCCATAGCGCAGTTCAGGAATCGAACTGTGTTGATCATGCCACAAATCGTCAAAAACAATTCCAGTTCGTAAGTATGAATGCGATCAACTGATCACATTCATATTTTTTTAATTGCAGCGCTTGTTTCGCTTCAAGCACCCACTGGCAATGACCGCATGTCGTTACCCGTTGGCCCACTCCTGCAGAATTATTCACTGATCTTCGATTTATAGAATTCACCAGCACTTGTAGCACTTGCTCCGATACAAGCTGCAAATCAACAGCAACCACTTGCTCTCCACCAATCACCCGAAACTTGCCGATTGAGACGATGGGACTCAGACGAAGTTCGCGAAACCTCTGCGGTTACGTTCTCACGGGATCTCGCCATTGATGATTCACGACCAGCTCGGAAAAGAAGTCAAAGTCAACGCGCGGGAGCGATTCATCAAACGAACAAGACCATTTGTTGTCGGTTTGTCGATTTGTCGGTGTCATGGCCATGGCCCATGGGCCTTTTGACTCGCCTCTTCTTCTGGCTTGGCTCTAGCTGTGGAATACGAATAGAACACGTTTGCTGAAAGAAAAGTTGAAAAATCGGTCTCGAGTTAGTCTCGCAATGAATGACGATCAAAGAGATCGATACCAACTGACACCTTTCGTCACTCTGCATACGAAAATATCAATGATTAATTTCTGAACAGATCTAAATTTCAAAATGGTGATTTGTTTTCTGAATGCAATAATATCGGCTGCACCATCTAAGACTGTTGTATACACTCTCGCAAAATTGTCAGAAAACACACTATATTGAGGGGGAAATATCCCTCCAGGGATGTGTCCCCCTCAATAGGTACACATGTGGCGCCATCACACCTGTTTTAGGCAATAAATTCATGCAAAATGCTTTTTTTGGTTTTCGCATCACATTCCTAACTGATCAACAGTAGGATGGTGCACTGTCGAAATTTCCCTATATTGGCTACAATTTCATGTTGCCACATTTTATAGCATCCTGCAAAATATCCAAAAAAAATTCCACGTGAGTTAAAATTCTGATATTTGAAAACTTGTTTTCAGAAAACTTTGTGTAACATTCGCTATATTTTGGCCCAAAACGTTGTCTATTCTCTTGATTGTGGCCCTGGCAGCGTACCCAAAATACTGCCTTGTGGAACACCGGTAGTGACAGTAAGATGATTTGACAATTGTACATCTGCACGAACTGCCTTGAGACCAGCCGGACAAGAAGCCTTTCAGCCATCTTATGTTTCGGAGGTCGAGTCCCAGGAGCTCAAGTTTTTTCTATAAGCAGCACATCATGACTAATCACATCAAAAGCTTTAGAGAAATCAATTACTATTGCGTCAACCTGTGAGCCGCGATCGAGCGCACATGTCAAGTCCTGTGTAAAAGCAGTAATTTGGGTGCACAGGAGTAGCCAGGACGAAAGCCATTCTGCGCAGTCGGTGATATGTCGTTTGAATCAAGAGAACATCGCATGTGCTTGGCCATGGATTTTAGATTTTAAACATGCTCAAAAATCCTTACTCAAGGATTTTAGAGCATGTGCTCAGAAGATAACCAGACAAAGTTGATAAAGTAACTTTATCTACTTGCCTGTCTATCAAGCAGGCCACGCAACCGAAGAAAATACGCTCACATTACACGGTATAGGTGCTTGATCAAAGGATCTGGATGAAATCACCAGCATCATGAAAACATCTGATTAAATAATTGGTAAATTCGTGATTGCAATCGTGCCGTCTTTCTGCGGTCACTCCTCTCTAGTCCCCCTCCCCCCAAAAGAGCAGACCTACACCATACGGAATTCCAAATGTGATCAAAATAATTAAAAGCAAATGATTCAGATGAGTATCGCGTGATCTTCTAATGTCATTGCATTCATAAAATTGGCTTTTGCTCAACTCGTGCTGTTGCTGAAGGTATGCACCTACTTGCATCACCCGTGCGTCCGTCCGTTTCCCTCTGAGATAAGTACCTCAATTTACGATTAGTCTACTACCGACGTTACGTTCATTCACAAAAATTCATTCACAAATTTCTATTAAAATCGCTGCTCTGCGCTGTGGAGCAGTGCAACAAAT
>JASGXE010010141.1:0-14926 GCA_030068105.1 Sinentomon sp. SZTP_YWyxl
TAAGATAAAATTGTACTGTACGAGTAAAATTGTACTGTTAAGATTTTCGTCAAATTGTGTACAGAAATTGAATTCTTCGTCAGAAGGATTAAAAACGTTCGTTCATATTTTCGTCAGAAGGATTAAAAACGTTCGTTCATATTTTCGTCAGAAGGATTAAAAACGTTCGTTCATATTTTCGTCAGAAGGATTAAAACGTTCGTTCATATTTTCGTCAGAAGGATTAAAAACGTTCGTTCATATTTTCGTCAGAAGGATTAAAAACGTTCGTTCATATTTTCGTCAGAAGGATTAAAAACGTTCGTTCATATTTTCGTCAGAAGGATTAAAAACGTTCGTTCATATTTTCGTCAGAAGGATTAAAAACGTTCGTTCATATTTTCGTCAGAAGGATTAAAAACGTTCGTTCATATTTTCGTCAGAAGGATTAAAAACGTCGTTCATATTTTCGTCAGAAGGATTAAAAACGTTCGTTCATATTTTTCGTCAGAAGGATTAAAAACGTCCGTTCATATTTTCGTCAGAAGGATTAAAAACGTTCGTTCATATTTTTGTCAGAAGGATTAAAAACGTTCGTTCATATTTTCGTCAGAAGGATTAAAAACGTTCGTTCATATTTTCGTCAGAAGGATTAAAAACGTTCGTTCATATTTTTGTCTCAGGCCCTCCAGGGTTGCCAGCGATTTTGGATAACTATTTTCAAGGTTTTTTTTTCCAGGCAGGTTTTCAGGAAGTGACAGAAAGTGGCACCCATTTGCCAAAAAATAGCCCACAAAAGTGGAGAATAGGATGGCACCCCAAGCAGGGTTCCAAAGGACCAAGCTCTTGTCAGGGAGGGCGCTTTGCATATGAAGTGCAAGAGCAATCTGACAAGAACAGATTCTAAGAATGCTGGCAGATGACAATTATTCTCAGGGTTTTTGCCAAAGAAACTGCCAAATTTCTTTCATGTTTGGAAAGAAGGTGTTTCGAGGTTTCAAGATTTTCGAGGGAACCCTGGTTCTCTGCAACAAGTTGGCTGCCGCGTGTAAAAATAGCAGCATCACCAGCGGTGGCATATGGGGTCCACGGCAAAACCATGCTGTTTTGGTGGATGGTTTCACGTTGTTTGGCTTTCTGAAGCCATTTTGTGTTTGTTTGGCACCATTTTTAAGGTGTGCATCATTTTGATGCACACCATGCCCCGGGTGCCATGTCAAAGTGCTGAGAAAGCAGGGTTTGGTTTGAGGTGCCACTCAGTAAAGTGTGAATGTATTGGGCTGTGCCATATTGCAGAATTGCTGCCATTTGAAAAGTGAGGGTCTGTGCATCATTTTGATACACACGTCACATGCGTCAAATGCCATGTGCATACCTCATGGATGGATGACAAGGAAGCCAACTTGTTAAGCATTATAAAATCCATCAAAATGAAAGACCAATTTCGATGAAACAAGTACCTATCTCTGACCAATCTTTAAATTGAAGCACCGATTATGATTTGCTACCGACCTGTCGGAAAACCCATAAACACCTTAAAAACCCTGGATGAAAAAAGCCATAAAATGACCTTTTCTTCAACTCCATTTCAAGTTTTCTACAGCAGATGTGAGAATTCCACGTCCTTTGAATTGCTTCTCAGTCATGTCCAGTTCAGTTTGGTTCTTGAGATAAGGATATTTCAAAAAAGGACATTCCACACAAAACAAGCATAACCAAATGGAACTAAATTAGCCAAACAATATTCAACTGAGAGATAATCCAACAAAGGCCTAAAAATGCACAAACAAAAACATAAGGTGACCTTAAATTAATGCACAAATTCACACGGCACAAAAACACAAAATAAAAGAAAACCAACACCAGCGATTAATTCAAAATTAGTCAAAGAAGAACTTAAAACTGGCACAGCACGGATGAACAGCAACTGAAGAAAACTGAATTGCGGAAATCCGGTGGAATGTTCCCGTCTGGATGGATTTGACCCCATTGGTAGTACCAATCATGTAGGTAGTTATCGAAAAACCATGGCAAATCAATCATCCATAGGACCAGACCTACTAAAAAAGAAAAGAGAAGAAAAAAAGAAACAATACCTTGGTGAAGAGACAGGCGAAAGTGAGATGTACCTAAATCTTCCGGCGGCGGCCTGGTGGTGGATGGGTCCTCCAAATCGTCGTGCAGCGGTCGCGGCGGCAGCGGCTGCGGCCTGGGGGTTGAGGAAGGCTGCCAGCGGATTTAGGACCTTGTTGTTTGTGCTTGGGTTGTTTGCAAACTTGACTGTGATCGGTTCGTTGGTACCTTTCGGAATGGTTCCGTTTAGATCCTGGATTGCCTTTTCTGCCTCGTAACGCTGGTCAAATCGGATGAAGCCGACACCTTTGGAAAGACCTTGGAAAAGAAGGAAAACGAAATCGGTTCAAACAGGCATCTTTCAACGACTTTGTGATCAAGATAAGTAGTCAACACACTAACTCTCCCAGAGAAATTGCGACGGACTCCCAAAAAAATGGCATCTGACTGACTCACTGCAACTCTCCCGAGTTGTCACCAAAATTCGGATTCTGGCTCACTGTAACTCTACCGAGTGTCACAAAAATTGGGATTCTGTCTCACTGGAATTCTCCAAGTGACTCCAAAATTGGGATTCTGAAGCACTAATTCTCCGAGTGTCACCAAAAATTGGGATTCTGTCTCACTGGAATTCTCCAAGTGACTCCAAAATTGGGATTCTGAAGCACTAATTCTCCGAGTGTCACCAAAAATTGGGATTCTGTCTCACTAACTTTTCCAAGTATCACCAACATTGGGATTCTGACTCATTACAACTCCAGTGTAACCAATATTGGGATTCTGACTCACTGCAACTCTCCAAATTTCACCAAAATTAGGATTCTGACTCACTGTAAACTCTCCAAATTTCACCAAAATTGGGATTCTGACTCACTGTAACTCTCCAAATTTCACCAAAATTGGGATTCTGACTCACTGTAACTTTCCGGGTTTGACGAAAAATTGGGACTCTGCTCCACCAAAATTGGGATTCTGACTGATTGAAACTCCCCGCATCACTAAAAATGGGATTATGACTCACTGTAACTCTGACAGTGGAGAGTGATAGATAACGAAGGTGGTAACACTAATCCGAGCTGCGAAGTAAATTTTTGCCATCTGCTCTCACGTAAGAAAAATTTTAATCCCTCATCGAGGTAGTGGTGTATGATCTCTCCGCCGTGTCACCAAAATTTGTATTCTGACTCACTGACTCCCTGAGGGCCAGCAAAATTGGTATTGACTGCTGGAGAGAATAAAGTTCTCCACACATTACGAGGGTCGCTCAAGTTGCTCCAGCCCTGACCAACTTCCAGGCCAGAAATCACCGATTTGTTTGTCATCCCTTGTTTCTATATCCTTTTTAGGAAGCCACGCCAAATTTGGGTGTAAAAGGACAATTTTTCAATTCTGGGTGAAGATTCTTTTAAAGCCTTCCGGAAACTGCACTTTGATGCATTTGCACCGATTCCGTTTTTGCTCAATGATTGTTTTTTCTCATCTTTCGTGAGTCAAGGCTGCAAACAGCTTTCATTGATCGAAATCTTTCACGAAAAGATGTTGATGGAACTTGTGTATGCTATTCCGTGAGAGATTTCGAGAGGTGAAAGCTGTTTGCAGCCTTGACTCACGAAAGATGAGAAAAACCAGACATTGAACAAAGATGGAATCGGTGCAAATGCATCAAAGTGCAGTTTCCAGGTGGCTTTGAAAGAATCTTCACGCAGAAATGAAAAATGGTCCTTTTACACCCAAATTTTGCGTGGTTTCCTGAAAAGGATGTAGAAACAAGGGATGACGAACAAATCGGTGATTTCTGGCCTGGAAGTTGGTCAGGGCTAGAGCAACTTGAACGACCCTCGTATATGCGAGCAAAATTGTGATTACTTTCAACAAAAATACATTGAAATGGCAGAAAATGTATTGGAATCCTTCAACAGAGATTGCTGGATTCCAGATGCCAGCAAGGTGAATCATTTCCTGACACAGACGGTGCACATTGTGGTGCTTGGTCATTTTGTGCCTCCATCTTTAATCCTTATCTGGGCATTCTCGTAAACGTCTTGTTATGTTTCAATTTCTTTCCCCAAACTGGCCGGAAATACTTGATGCAGCAATTGGGCATTTGAAATTCCAGTTGCGACAAGAAACTTGGCCAAAACCGAAATTATTTTTTTTTCTTGCAATTTGGGCCTGTTAATCGAATTTTTGTTCTTGCGGAAATGTTTGTGTGCATTCAAAAACATGCACTCTTAACAAAAAAGTCCACTGGAAGTTCTCAAATTATAGGTAGCAAAAACATATGTTCGAATCATCATGTCTCGATTTTGGTTTTTTTGTCATGTTATTTAATTCTTTTCTGCATATCGCTGAGGCCAATAAGATACACAGAATGTCACAGGCTGTTGAATGTTTCGAAAAATTACACAGACAGAAATTGTATATGCCATTCTGCCACGGCATGAACCTGGAAAGATTAATCAAATATCGAATGCCAAAAGAACTTTTTTCTCTTTGAAGTCTTGCCCTATCGTTGGAAATTTATTGTGGAAAGAAAGCTGAGAGTGATAAATGGAAATCAAGAAATGATGCCTGTGAGAACAATCACAAGGGTGTTTGCAACCGAACACAGACCATTTTTCCTGACTTCTCCAGGTTTTCCAATGGAAATCCTAAATAATTCCAGACTTTTTGGGTTCCATTGCCCCCATCTCTCAGCATGTTCAATGTCCAGAATAAAAAATGTTTGAAAAGAAACTGGAAAAACAAGGCCCACAACTTGGCTTTGCTTGATATGCCCCAAGTGTGGCCTAACATTTCGTACCAATACAAAGAAGAAAAGAAGATGAAGAAATCCAGTGAAGCCCTGTTCTCAGTTAACAGAAGACTTTACTTGCTGGAGAAAGAAATTTCCAAAAAAATCCCTGACTTTGCAGAGAACTTTCACAAATTCCCTGACTTTCCAGAATGGCAAAATTCTCCGACAATTCCAGGTCTGCAGACACCCTGTACCCTGATCGTGTACCTTTCCAGACAATGACCCAACATCCATCAGAATGATAACCATGAAAATTGTAAAAAAAAAAAAAATGAAAACAAAACAGTCAGACAAGAAGGTTTAAATTCAAAAACAGATGCAGGTTGTCAGAGAGTTTCATTCGAAACAAAGCACAGGTTTTCTGGTATCTCCTCACTCCCCGAACTGTCCCGAGTGGATCAGCAAATATAGCATTCACCATTTCCATGCAGCCCGGTTGTCCGGCATATCTTGACGAAAATGAACAAAATGGGAGCCAATGGGAGCCTTTGATTGTCGTGGCAAAAAAGTATTTTGATCACGAAGAAAAAAAAGTAGGTCCTCCAACCAAAACGAGGACAGACCAAAACAATTCTCAACTTGGTGCAGTTGTGAATGATGTCTCTTTTCGTGATGTCTCTTTTCTACAGTCAACTAACTAGGATTCTTGTAGTGATATTTCTTCCATAGGATGAGAACAGTAACTCTAATTAACTTACTAACCGGTAATGTTGTCGCTGAGGATTCTTGAAGTGATAATTCTTCCATAGGATGAGAACAGTGACTCTAATTAACTTACTAACCGGTAATGTTGTCGCTGAGGATTCTTGAAGTGATAATTCTTCCATAGGATGAGAACAGTAACTCTAATTAACTTACTAACCGGTAATGTTGTCGCTGAGGATTCTTGAAGTGATAATTCTTCCATAGGATGAGAACAGTAACTCTAATTAACTTACTAACCGGTAATGTTGTCGCTGAGGATTCTTGAAGTGATAATTCTTCCATAGGATGAGAACAGTGACTCTAATTAACTTACTAACCGGTAATGTTGTCGCTGAGGATTCTTGAAGTGATAATTCTTCCATAGGATGAGAACAGTAACTCTAATTAACTTACTAACCGTAATGTTGTCGCTGAGGATTCTTGAAGTGATAATTCTTCCATAGGATGAGAACAGTGACTCTAATTAACTTACTAACCGGTAATGTTGTCGCTGAGGATTCTTGAAGTGATAATTCTTCCATAGGATGAGAACAGTAACTCTAATTAACTTACTAACCGGTAATGTTGTCGCTGAGGATTCTTGAAGTGATAATTCTTCCATAGGATGAGAACAGTGACTCTAATTAACTTACTAACCGGTAATGTTGTCGCTGAGGATTCTTGAAGTGATATTCTTCCATAGGATGAGAACAGTGACTCTAATTAACTTACTAACCGGTAATGTTGTCGCTGAGGATTCTTGAAGTGATAATTCTTCCATAGGATGAGAACAGTGACTCTAATTAACTTACTAACCGGTAATGTTGTCGCTGAGGATTCTTGAAGTGATAATTCTTCCATAGGATGAGAACAGTGACTCTAATTAACTTACTAACCGGTAATGTTGTCGCTGAGGATTCTTGAAGTGATAATTCTTCCATAGGATGAGAACAGTGACTCCAATTCGTGCTGTGTGATATTTTTCGGCAAGCCGCTAACATAAAGATTTGCTCCCTTTATGGATTCACTGCTGGGCCTGGCAAAGGAAACCTGAAAGGAGGAAAATGTATCCTTGTGAGAAGCGATTCATTTCACGCAAAACCAGAGGGGGAAAGCAGCGAAAATTCACCACAGCAAACCTTCCACATTTCCAACAGGGAGTTTTGCAAACTGAGCTCAAAGCATACAGGGAAGCCAAAAAGTCTTTGGTCACAGCAAAAATGTAAATGTGCTGATTTTATCATATTTTGTGATCTCAAACTTTTTCTGGGCTTACCACGGATGCCACCACTATATTCGGAGAGTAGTCGCTGCTAGGCTGAATGGCCTTCTCTGTAGTGTAACTGGCCTGGCCTCTTTCTGGACCTGCGGCTCAGTCTTCTTCAACATGCGTATTGATGTGATTCTGCACACAGGACCTTCTGCTAACATCCAATGCAAACGACAAGGGACTTGCAGTACAACCAAGGGTTCTTGGATGTTCTTCCATCCAGGACCATTGACCAAGTGCCATCCTGGTCCAACGTTGCTTAACTTCGGTGTTCTGATGAGAACCAGTGCAAGCCACGAAAGTTGAAGCTGCAGGAAAAGTAATGCTTTGCTTGTGTAGATACTTTTCGAAAGCCTGCAGTATGATCACCACCATTGTGATTTTTTTTTCAGCAGAAAAAGGTCCATATTTCTTCGACCTGCCGATAAATGCCGAAAACACATTTTTCCGTCGAAATGGGACCATGTCATGTTTCAAACCAAATGTGGCCAATGACTCCATTTTGTCTGGTTTCCGCACGAGGTCATTTCAACTGCCTTCGAAAAGCGTTTCATTTTCTATTTCTTTTTACCCCATCCCCCACGAGTCGATTACTGATGGTTTGGTTCGATGTCTAACAACACCAAAGACAAAATAAAACCACTTATTGATCCTTTGCAGCAATGGAATCAATTCATTGCACTCAAAGACAATACAATGAGACTTTGGAATACCAGACCATTAATGCATCTAAGTGCATTTGATGCATCAGAACCATCCAAAGTATGCAGACACACTAAAATGACTGGTTAGGTTAGACTAGATCTAATCTAAAATCTTTATCTGGTCTGTCCTATTTTATCCCAACCTAACCTAACCGGTCGCTCCCGTTGTGCCTCAGATTGCATCGGATGAATCGGAAGCCTAGCCTAACTTTACTTAAACGATCGCTTTAGTGTGTCTCCGCATACGACGGATGCATTTGTAGCGTAAGGTGAATTGGAAGGATGCATCTGATGCATCCTTCCGACCCATCCGTAGGCTCATATGATGAATCTGATGCTTCGGAGACATCGCTAGTCAGGTATGCCAAAGTTTAACCGAGCATGGTTGCTGCTGTTTTGGAAAATAGGAATTCCCTGAGTTTTCCAGGTTTTCCAGAAGGATTCTCAGTATTTTCCAGCGCTTTTTTCCAGGGTTTTATCCGAGGACAAGACAAAAATGGGAGGGTGCAGACAAAAATTGCAAGACAAGAATGTTCTTCAGGTGTCATCGTTGGAAATTTCAAAAAAAATGTAAACTAAAAAAATGTTATGAAATTGTTTTCAATTTTTTGGCTGGTTTTTCTGGAAATTTTCAGTTTTCCAGGGGTTTTTCCAAAAATCCCTGAGTTTTCCAGGTTTTCCAGGGTGCGAAAAAAATTCCCTGAGTATTCCAGGCTTTCCAGGTTGGTAGCAACCATGCCGAGAAAACACCCATGCAACATGGTGCTGGACTTCCGTGTGAATGAAAACACAAATGGAAGCAGGAAAGAGTGGGTTAATTCCAAAATGCCCCTGGTCATTATTTAGAATAGACGGGAGATGGATTGTGAGTGGGTGTGAGTGGGGGCGTTGAATTGACTTGACCACGGTTTCATGGCAAATGATGCACAGAAACTTCAGCAAAAGAAAATGCAACTTGGAATCAGCTTGCAAACATCGATCTCCCTCCAATAAAACTTTTCTGTAGAATGCAGAGCGGTGTTATGGTTATGGAGCATTGTTCTCCTTGCGAGCCCAAGTTGTGCAACAAGGTTTAAGCTGAGCCACCAGCCGTATGGCTGTCAGTTCAAGATGGCATATAAAGAAGAATCTGTGATCAAAATTACTGCAAATGCAAAATATACTCTTTAATTCTTACACTCGCATCTCCAAAAAATGGATTGACGCATGAGCTGTCTGTGCTGAAAAACAATTAAACAGAGTGCTAATCTGAGTTAGAATTTGTGCCCAACCAAAGCTCTGCCACCATTCCCTTCTTGTTACCAAAAGAAATCTGCAAACCTAACTAGCAAGCCTCCTGCTTTGTTGATGCCATGCCAGATAAAGGCTCAACGAAAAAAAGGATGATGAAATAAATTAAGGAGGCCTGCCTGGAAAGTAGGCGAAGATGAGGCCGGCAAAATCAATTTGTTTCGACTGTGTCATGCTTCCAGAAAACCTCAACTTGGGGGACAGACAGGTGAAGAGAAAGCAAGAAAGAGTGAAATACAGGGTTCCTGAAATAAGATGCTACAGCGGAAATAATATCACAATTGCGGAGTTTTCAAGAGCATCCCACGTTGGTGCTTCCCGTACGGGTTTTCCCATCTCCTTTGGGGGCACGTACAATTACCCCCTCATGTAAGATCCCCCCAACTGGTGGAGTTGCCAATGAAGCACATACCAAGGCGTTGAGTGAGACCTGTGGAAGCAACACATGGTTCTCGACTCAACTGCGGTTAATTTTAGGACGGTCTGTCGTTTTAAGACGAGATGAAACTTCGCCGGAGCAGAGAAACTCTGTGACAATTCCTATTGTTCCGTTGATTAATTAATGATGCTATTTTGCCAAAGTTTGACCTGGTTTAGCCTGACGCAACAAAAAACCATCATTCGGTTGGTGCCTCGTCAGCAGAGGCATCAGAACTCAGGGTCTGTTTCAGCATGCTCATCAGGGTATTTTGGGTGTCGGGACCCGAGATGCGGTATCTGGGGCAAAACATACCTTGTTACTCTTTCGGAGGGGGGAGGGGGACAGGTTGGCCCCTCCAACTTCTCACACTAGATGCCTCTGGGGCTCGTCCAGCTTAACCACTGCTATTTATCCATCTGTATTTTTGAGAGAGGTGAAGCTTAGTTCATTAATTATTTCAAAGAAAACACCAGACAGAAAAGAAACTGGGTAAACAGCAAGGCCTGGGTGCACTCTGGTCTGGTCGCAGGCTGAAAAGCTATCCCGGAAGCAGAATCGGACTGAATTTCTGGCACGTGATAGGTGGCGCCACAGTGAGACGATGAAACAATGCAAACGAAATGAGCAGGAGTGTCTTTTGAAAAATCAAGAACAAACTGAATTTGGATTTTAGTTGTAGACAGCTAAGCAACGAAAACACAACATCCAGACACGAATGACACGATGCCAAAATGGAAAAATGGCAGAATATGAGAAGGCATGCCATCTTGGGTGAACTACCCCAGCCATCTATCCCACACTCCTGGGAGCACTTCAGATTTTGATCTGGGAGAAATTGCATTCTCAGATTTAGATTTTGAAGAAATTGTATGACTCTATACAGGGTAGCTCAAACGTTTTTGGCCACAGCTAAAATGAAAATTTGCTGTTTTTATCGCAGTTTGTGATCTGAAACTTTTTCTGGCTCCAACAACATGTAAAACACATCATCGCAACAACATGTGCACACACAGGGTAACCCATTTGTCTTTGGCCACAACGAAAAGTTAAATTTGTCTTTTTTATCACATTTTTTTGATCTGAAACTTTTTCTTGCTCTGAGCATTGACCACTTTATTTGGGACAACAATTTCCGATTAAAGTCATGGCATCCGTGGTAAGAGCAAGATAAAGGCCCGTATTCCCCATTGCCACTAAGCTTATTACTCCGCTTCAACTTACGTGAGGGCGAGCGGAGTGCTAGTTGAAGCTGAGCTTCACTCGATTCCCCAACACTTGAGTTGAAGCTGGGCTCCGACTTACGTAAGTGCAAGCGGCGAGCGCTATTGAAGCCGTGTCCATGGCAACGTCGCATCAAATGACGAGAGCGGTCAAGTTGCACACGGAAAGCAAAACCGTCGATATTCAAGTCGCAAAAATCAATGTGGTTTCTTGGTGTAATGATGAGCACGTCTGACTGATGTGCAGACGGCCCGACTTCAAAACCTGCCAGTGACAAAGATTTTCAAATTTAGAAATAAATCGTTTGTTGGTGTTCACCTTCCTTCAAATTCATCACATTTTCATTTTTGGCAATCAAACAGTGAAAAATGTGTTCCTCAGATTGTTTTCTGCGCAGAGAAGCCAAAAAGCAGCCTGAAAATTAAGACAATTTCTAGAAATCAGCAATAAAACAGACATACAAAACGGGTAAGTCTGCTCTGGATCAACCTAAGCTTATCAATGAGAATCCACTCCGCTTCACCTAGGATTCAAGTGAATCCCAATGGGGAATCGCAATCACGCTAAGTCGAAGTTGTCACTCCGCTCCCACTCAGCTCGATTTCCCATTGGGCTTCACCCAGGCTTCGACTTAGGCGATTTGGGGAATCGAGCTGAGTGCCAATTCTGAAGCTTAGGGCTAGTTTTAAGCTTAGTGGCAATGGGGAATACGGGCCAAAGTTTCAGATCAGAAAATGTCACAAAAACAACAAATTTACATTTCTCCTTGGCCAGAGACTTTTGGGCTACCCTGTACATACAGCCTGGTCTTGTTTTTATCTGCTCGCATGAATTGTATCTGAATATTTTCAAAGGACAAGTGGCACTCTCTTCAGTAACAGTTCGGAATACCTGCCGACATTGAACTGACCGAGTTATCACCATTGCTCTGTGATATACCTAAAGCTAACTAAACCTAACCTAACCTTACCTACCTAACAACCTATCCTAACGCACCTTTCCAAGCCTATCCTATCCTACCTACCTCGTCCTCACCTTCCTATCCTATTTTGGCTGCTTGAGTGTGTGTGAAAACTCGTCCAGTTCAGCTTTTTTTCAGATGTCGGCATGTATTCCGAACTGCAACCCTCTCCTCAAGGAATTGAAGCAATTTTAAAATTTCGCAAACTGTATGCATGCAGCTTTTGGAAAAGACTGGGAAGAAACAATGGAAGGGTCTTGAATAAAGGTGGGAATGAAGAATGGATGAAGGTTTCGTGTTTGGGGATTCGTTTAATATATCCCAAGATGCTTCGTGGCGAAGATGCTATGGGAAAGTCTGCAATAGTCATGTCTGGGTTTGCCGATAAGCCATTTTTGGCAAATGCGTCATTTGTCCGTCACTTTCTGACATTGGTGTGGAGGGCAAGTACAAATGGGCATGTCACGTGCAGTCTGTCTATGACTGTAGGCCACCCTAAAGCAGGGTCTGGGGCGGCAGCCCAAAGGAATTCCACGGGGAAGAGTCCTTGGAAGAGGATTTGAGGATGAAGTCTAACAAAGGTCAGATAGCTCTTCTTCAGAAATTACAGCTTCTACAGACAGCGCCACAAGTCATTTTGCACTGCTGCACTATGATTTCGAAGAGGGCAACTGAGCACACAAAAAGGCGGGAGAACGTGCCCCCCCCGGTGACCCTCTTCTCCATGCCACTGCTTTTTTGACAAGTTCACACCCCTGTTGGAAACAAAGGCAGGTGGCATTTTGGGAAGGCATTTGGATCACGAAAAAATATATATACACGGTCTTCAATAAATGACGGGTCATAGGAGATTTTTGTCGGAATTTTAAAGCACGGGGCCAGGTAATTCCCTATCTGTCATGTGCCGCAAAAAGAATCCTTCGTGAAATGCGTTTTGCGGCGCATGCAAGATGGAGAATTACATTGCCCCGTGCTTTAAAATTCCGATAAAAATCTCCTATGGCCCGTCAATTACTGAACACTCCGTAGAGAAGATGGAAATGATATTCAAGCCAATTGTTGCATATGATGTTCCAATTAAGCCACCAATACATAAGGGCAAAACGTTTCAATATAAAATTAGCTGCCCGGAACAAAATCTGGCCAAATCCATCTTCAATTATTTGCATGTCAAGGAAAGCTCGTGACTTTTCCAACACCCTGTGAGGAATGGCAGAAAAACGCGGAGAATAATTCAAAACGAAAATTGGCCCTGGATCTATGAACTCACATTCCTGTTTCAATGTAAACATTGAAGAACGGACATGTGAAAAGGCATGTGAAACTGAATATCCGAGAATGCTGCAACTGTGAGGCAGACTTCTCGGAAAGAATTGGCCAGACGCCTGCCGCAGTAGGCAGCAAGAGATAGATCAGACAGGAATGAAGCTGAAAGCGTCGCAACACAGCCAAGCATGAAGTTTACGATGATTTATTTACGAGGCGACTGTCTCAATAAAATGGCAATAAACCATGCAGATGAAACACCCAGCTAATTGAAACATGGTAGAAATATGCAGATGTGTAGCCTGCCTCAGCAAAAAAGAGAATGAAATGGCGGAGATGCTGGCAAAAATCGGGGAATTGTTTATGTCATTAAAATAGTTCCGAGGTGCAGTTTCAATTTGCAGAGACCTGGTTTTACCTTTTTGCATGAACAGTGTGGATACCAAGAGCACGGCGCCAGAAAGAGATCCATCACAAAAAATTAAAATGTCTGAAGAAATGCAGATCCACTTTTGACAGTAGTTAAAAGACAGTCACCAGCTTAATAGAAGAACATCGGCCGTATTCCCCATTGCAACTCATCCCTCAGTTCAACTCAATAATCAATTCAATGGACAGATTTGTGATTTGGAGAATTTCATTTCTATGCACAACGCTGATTCCTTTTATATTGTTGCATTGAAAGATGCATCCGTCTGTTTAATTGGCTCTGTTGGGAACCTGAGGGTGAGTTTCAATGGGGAAAAGGGCCACACGGGAACCAAAATCGGGCGATACCTACCAAAACACAAGCAGCAATCACCCAACACCAATCACTGGGTCGTTACCAATGGTTCATATCTGACACGGAACAACAGTAACAAGCGAAAGGACAAAGCTGAGGCTATTTTTTACTGACCCTGGTTTGAGATAAAAAAACACGGCGCCCCAAAAACAATAGAAAATTTATTTTGAAGCCCCTCAGAACAATCAACAAACAGACTGCTAGCCATTTTATTTCCAATCCTTTCAGTTTCAATCATTAATTTGAGACCCACTCTTCAATAAATAAAGAAATGATTGAATAAACACCAACTCTAAATAGGAACCAATCAAGTCTTCTTAAGGTTATTTACCCAAGGGTTTTTTTCTGAATGGGCAGTTTGGAATAAATAGCAGGCCTCATCTCTTGTCCATCCGATTCGGGCATCTTTTGAGACAATGCCAATTGATCGTGAATTCTTTTCACATCCTTTCATGACATTTTCTCAGCTATGCTGATTTTAAACAACTTTGTGCTGTGCCCACACGCCCACAACCCAGCACTTTACCATTCTCATTCAAACGTAAAAGTCTGCAAAAGACAAAGAAAGACGAAGCTAATAGCTCAAGAAAGAATAATAGCAATTAGGCTCCGACTGCATTGCATTCAACGGAGGTGACTTCAGCTGCTAATAACTTGGAAAACTTTGCAAAGCACACCGAAACAGAAGTAACCTCAACCTGCACTCTCAGCACAAAGCCCAGGGCAAAAATAGCCCAACTTCCCACGCCCCCATGGCTTCAGTTCAATCTTTGCTTAGCAAAAAGAGGGAGGGGCTTTGGAAGGTTTGCTTGGCAAAAGAGGGAGGGGCAGGTGGAAGGTTTTTGGCGGGGGGGGGTGGGAATTCATTGTTTTTTTCAGCATGCAGAGGTAGGGTAGTCCTCATAAGATAGCCGGGGCAGTCGAAAAACGGCAAAGCAGGCACTGCACCCAAAAGGACACCCCAACCAACCACCCACCACAAAACAAAACCCTTCCACTCACTGCATGAGAAACTTCCAAGTTAGGTAGTAATCAGTTGGTGCCCACAACTTCAACTGGAAAATATGGAAGCTGAAGTCAACCATTCAGCATTCAACCAATGCCAAAAGGCACTATTTCTGCCAGGCCAGCATTTTCTTGGGCAGAACAGACAGACAGGGTGCTCATGAAAGGCCACAAGACCTGGATTTGTTGGAATCCAGACAGACAATGAATGATGAGCTCTATTTTAAACCCAACTACATACATCCTGATACAGGGATGAGTCTGGAAGATATCATGTCAAGCGAGATATTTCTGGACATCGAAGCAAACAGCAAAATAAAAAATCAGTCGGTCATTTTCTTTGCTTTTTCATTTTTGACGAAATGATTCAAAGTGTGACTTTCTTTTGTGTGTTGTGATCATTTCATTTTGAACAGCCTAGTAGTTTCTTTTCACTTTTTCTCATCTTCTTCCATCTTGTATTGAAAATTT
>JASGXE010010142.1:0-15002 GCA_030068105.1 Sinentomon sp. SZTP_YWyxl
GTCTTGTCTGCACCACAATTGGTTCTGCCTGACCTCTATAGGGTTTGGGCATCATGAAATGGGTCTAGCGATGGGAAAGCGAAATCAGCCAAGCGCCAAAGCGATAAAATGCGAAATTACAAATTTGGAAAACGAAAAACGCAAAACTATAACGCGATTTTTACGGATCTCTGACGATAGGCGAGGGACACCCATCCAAGATTTTTTACCATGTCTGAAACACTATCCAGAGGTGAATATCTGCCTGAAACAAAGCGAGCCGCCTTTCTTTGAATTCTCTCAAGCTTTTCAACTAAGTTTATCCGATACGGGTCCCACACAGATGATGCATATTCCAAGAGGGAACGAACCAATGCAAAATAAACTTTTTCTTTGATTGACCTATTGGCTTTAAAGAAGGTACGCCGTATGAAAAACAGGCTGAATTTGCTTTACACACCACCTGGTTAACATGTTTCTCCCAGTTTAAACTTGTTTGTAAAAGTGACTCCTAAATATTTGGTGTGATCAACAACTGTGAGCTCAATGTTCGAAATAGAGTATTTGCTGATGATTGGATTTGGTTTTGTGGAGAATTGAACAAAACAACACATTTATCGAGTTTAGTCTCATCCCCGCTCTTTCGCACCATTCGAATATTTTTTCCAAATCGTTTTGTAGAACAAGATAATCATCTGGGTACCTAATAATTTTAGAAATGGTACTGCAAACAAATTCATAGAGCAATTCACCATTGAGGGAAGATCATTAATAAAAATAGAGAAGAGAGTGGGGGCCAGAACACTACCTTGCGGCACACCAGAGGTAAAACTGCCTTGTAGAGAGAAAAAGCACCATCAAGGCACACTTGTTGAGTGCTTGAAGTAAGAAAATCTGCTATCCAACCTAAAACAAGAGGATGCAGTTCAAGTCGTTCTAACCTCTGAACTAGGGCCGAGTGGGGAACCAGGTCAAAGCCTTTTCAAAATCAAGAAAGACCACATCTCCAGACGAATCAAGGACATCAGAAATCTGTTGTGTGAAATTTATGAGCTGGGTTTCACAAGAATAGCCAGAATGGAAGCCATGTTGAGCAGGGTGGAAGAAACTCTTTTGATTTCAAAATTGATTTGAGGTAGTCGGACAAAATGTGTTCCATAACTTTGCAGCATGGGCTGGTCAAACTACGAGGGCTGTCCAGGAATTGGTGCACTTTTTCTTCTAGAAAAAAATAAAATGAATTTTTGGACAAAATGTCCCAAGTCTCTTATTAATGCACCCTTCGCACATTCTGCGACTATTCTGTTATCTTTGTATGTCATGTGGTATATTGTCAGCAATCCATTTTTCAGCGCCCCATTTGGTATACTGGAAAAGTGCCATTTTTGTACATTTTATCATCTCTATTTCCTTCCCTTCAAAAATTCTTCCAGTCGGGGAAATCAAAAAAGTCACTGGAAGCAAAGTGAGAACCACTGGAATGGTGTGGAAGCACATTCTAGACAAAAACATTGACACCACTCACTGGATTTGACGGAATCCATCTTTGCAAGCAAAATCTCGAAATTTGGCTGCAATTTGAAAATCAGAACACATCGGCAAAATTTGCTTCACAAAAGGAAGTGTGAAGTTGTATCCAGGAATAATGTGTCCGTCTGTTGGCAAAAAATATCCCAGACGATCCGGCAAGATCATTCATGGTCATTTGGTCATCCTGATCTTTGAAATCTTGCAAAAATTGAACATTATCATTGATGATGGTTGGCATTTGGCGTCGAGGTTGCTCTCGCTCGAACACAGTCTTCAATCTTTCGTTAAAATGCCCCTTTGGTCGTGAATCGACATTTTGCTAGAGAATTGTCCTATTTAACAGTGTGCAAGTGCCTGTGAACTTCCCATGCCTGTGACCCAAGTTTTGAGGAAGTTTGAAACAGTAAACTTTATTGTGATGGCCTGCACAAGTGCCCAATTTGGAGCAGTGCACAAAGGTGACCTCTGCTTCATATGCTATCATCAGAGTTCGAGAGACATGAGAAAATCTGCTCAAAGCATGCTGGAAAGGTGAAGAATTGAGCTTTCTTTTCATACTGAGAACATCAAAATCCTTCAAGGTTGCGTTGCAGAACAGACAAAAGTGCACCTACTTTCTGGACAGCCTTCGTAATTGGCCTATATGATTTTACATATTTTGAGTCACCTTTTTTTGGAATAGGGCGTATAAAAGCATGTTTCCACCTAGAAGGCAGTTTACATGTAACCAGTGATTTCTTCATGATGATAAAAAGAAATTTTGCAAAAGTTTTAGGAAATAACTTTACAAAATTGAAGGAAAAACCATCAGGAGTTTGATTACTTGAACCTGGCATTGCCTTTATCCACCTAGCTATCTTTTCTTGACTCAGAATGTTCTCCATGGATTCATATAAAAAATTTGCCAAGGGATTGGGAGAACTTAAAAATGTAGCTGGAGCAAAAACTTGGCTAAAATATTCGTTTAAAAGATTGGCTTTATCAGTTTTTGAATGCCTTAGGTAGCCGGCCTCATCGAGAAGTCCTGGAACAGTCTTTTTTCCACCTTTATTTGAGGAGACAAGGTTCCAAAGTTTTCTGAAATTGTTTTTCTTTCCCTCTTTACACAACCTCTCAATGTGGCGAGACTAGGCTGTATCCTTGGCCTCATTTAGCTTCTGCAGAAGCATCTCATGGGCATTTCTATCAAGTGGAGACCAATTCCTTAATTTAAACTTTCTTTTACACCTTCTTTTTAAATTTCGAATGTCTCTATTGAACCAGGCCGGTCGAGAGTTTTCAATTTTAGTAATAAGGATTAAAGGAGTGATGCCTGGTGCTTAAACACGATGCTAGAAAATAGTTCCAAGTTTGCTCCAATGTTAGTCTATCAGACAGTCTGGTGAACATTTCAAGATCTGCTTTGAGCCAATGTTCAGTTTGCTCGGAGTTTATCTTTGAATACACGTATTTCGGAACAAAAAAAGATGTTCGAGGCGACGGTAAGGTGTCCAGATTGAGATCAACATAAACCATTTCATGATCACTTAGACCTTTTTCGATTACCACATCTCCCGCAAGTTGCAGCGGTCGAAGAAAGAACAGGTCTAATGTATTGGCCACTGAGGCCACTGAGTCAGAAATCCTGGTAGGAGCATTTACAATTTGATGAAGATGGAAATCTTGGAGAAAATCAACAGCCTTACAAGAGATATGACTATCCGGGAAACCACTAGCAACAGTTAGGTGAGGCCATGAAACATGTGGAAGATTGAAATCCCCCCCAATAATTAGCTTTTTACCCATATTTTTATGAAAACCTAGGCTGTTTAATTTCCCAGCTAATTTTGCAAAGATATCATGTTTACAACCAGGTGGACGATACGCTCCAACTACAACTAGGGAAGTTTTTTGCTGATTTCCTAAAAATAGCCCACACCCAATTATTTCAAGCTCTTCATCCATGAAGATGACATCAGATGGGAAAACAGACCTTACACCGATAGCTACACCTCCCCCACGAGAGTTTCTATCCCTGCGGAAGATATTAAATCCCGGTGAGAAAATTTCTCGATCAAAGATATCCTTAGATAAATGAGTTTCAGTTATAATAAAAATATCCGGCTTTACGAATGAAAGAAGACTATCAAACTTATTTACTTTACATTTTATACCTCTAACATTTATTTGCAATACTCTCAGACTTTGCAAGGGAAGGCAAAAGAAGAATGCTCACTGGCACACGTCTTGCTTTGTGCTCCTGGAGTTGTGGGTGAGTTAAATCTAATCTGGACACCTTCGTCTGTTCACCAAGGTTAAAAAAGTATTAAAGTGATTATGCAGATAACTGGAAATAGTGACAGAACCTTTCTCTGAATAATGTAAACCATCATTTGAAATTATACCAAACGTTGCACAGTTGTGAGGTTTAGAAATTTAACATTATTTACATTAACATGACACCAGTCAAACAAGGCACAATTCAGCTTATCAATTCGGTTCAAATCAAAACCAGGTCGATTTGCGGGTGGTAAGCTACAAATTGCTATCTTAGTGGATTTTCCAAATTTATGCCTAAGATTTATGCCTAAGATAAGCAATATCCTGACTTCGAACAAATGTCATTTGTGCCAACATGTAAGGTTATTAACACATTTCTTGCTGAAACAATTTCGACAAGGTTTTCACAGATCTTAAGCATATCCGAAATTTTACCACCACTTTTGTAAAACGTTCTGCAATAGGCACCTTTCACAAATTTTATGAATAGAAATAGACGTCTGACGTTTGAGTCACCTACGGTGATGACTGCATTGGAACACGAAGAGGGCTGAGATTTCGGCACGTGACTGGCAGATGAAGAACTGGGATCATCCACAGGGGAGAGATTTTTTGGTTCAGATGGAAGAACATTACAGCAGCTTGAATCAACCAAGGGGCTGCTGTCTCTGTCTCTATTTAAGACGTTTTGAAGATTGTCAAGTTTTTCGACTACACTCGAGTTTTGCTTTTCCACCAAACCAAGTCTCTTGTCAAGATTTTCCACAGATGCAATCAACTGAGCCATCGAAGACAGAGCTGATAATTTATTGTCTATTGTTTTTATTTTCTGTTTTTATTTTCTCCATCAGTGACTCCTGAACAGAGAAGATTTTTTCGCATTGTATGGAGCATCCTTCTGAAACAGCATCCAGCAAAATAGATTTTAGCTCAGCATCGGAGTGTGATCATTATCGGGTTGTGACATGTTTGCAGCATCCAAACGAGATTTAAGTTCAGCATCACACAAGAGAATGGCCTCGTGGAGCGACTTCTGCTTGTATTTAGCAAAATACTCGTCTCTCTTTGTGTGAAAATCAGCAATGACGGAGCCTCGCAGTCGCAAACCTTTCTCCTTTGACCCAAAGAAGACAACATCGTATAGTGGGACATTATCTGCATTTTTCCCCACATTCACTACTTCAGCCGGAAAAGGTGGGTAGCCGGACACCGACGCAAAAACTAATGAACCAACATCATATTGTGATGGGCCAGGATTTTGCTCGATATCAGATCCAAGGAGCAAAATCAGAAGGAGCCATGAATAGCTTTTTGGAGGTGGTCCTGCAGCCAGTCTTGTTTTCAAGTACAATCTCTTCTCTTTCCTGTTGAGAAGAGAGAACGAGTAGTAGCCAGAGGTAAACTCCGCATGTGCAACCATAAGGTTGCCACTTCTGAGGGATTTATTCACTAAGAATAAGTTTGCCGATCCATCACAAAAAAGGTATTCCTGTCGAAACATCATACTGTCCAGTGAACACAGTGAGATGCAAGAAACTACTTTGGTTGAACAAACAATCACTGTGATGGAGTAGGATGAACTGTTATAGCAGTTTATTGGAGTCGGCCAATTTGCATCAGCACCCTGCTGTGAAAACCAGGCCACTAGAAAAACAATGGCCAGTGATCTGTTTATGAGGACGTTTGCCATTTTTAGCTGAATTCTGGTGATCAGGGAAGAGTTACAAAGAGTGAGAGCACCTTACCGGAACAGGTTACTTGCGATTTACTGCAGTGACCACAGTTGAAGGGCTATTTGCAGACTATTCACAGCAGAGTTGTCGACATCAGAATGACGAGTGGTTTGGCCAATTGACTCATCAAACACCTCGGACCGTCAATGTTGCACAGGATGTGGAAATTGCCAGTTGACAGATTCGATCTGAATAGACACCCTATCCTAGGTGGGCCTCCTGAAGCCTATTGCCCACAAGGTATAACAATCATATTGGCTCTATAGCCACCTGTATCAATCTCAAACCTCAAAGAAACAATATTTCACACCATTAGGTCAGCCATGGTCACACAATTGCGCTCAGCTGATTGATGAGTCCAGCCAGCAAAAGTTCATCCCCTCCCCTCCCTTTCTCTGTTCAATTGGAATGAATGGGGACCTACAGCCATTACAACTCAATTTCTGACCAGTAGCTATGAGTGTGGGATCGCAATGGTCTCACAACGTTAGTCAGAATCCTTGAATGTGGAGAGGAAGCCTTCAAACTCATCTGGCAGCAAACTGTAAACAGTGGGTTGGAAACTTGGAGATTTGTCTGACACTGAAATATCACCATTACCGGGAGGTTCGACGATTTTATCCCCATGGTGTGAGTTGAGTCAATCCCCATGGTGTGAGTTGAGTCGACGTTTCGGGCGCATCGCGAGTCCGTTGTCAAGACTCGTCTTGTCTTGATAAAGGACAATTTTATCCCCATGGTGTGTGTTGTCGACGTTTCGGGCGCATTGCTCGTGATAACGGACGTGCGATGCGCCCGAAACGTCGACTCAACTCACACCAAGGGGATAAAATCGTCGAACCTCCCGGTAAAGGTGATATTTCAGTGTCATCTGGTAGCTTGTTTCTAAATTCCAAAACAAAATAGCCGGAATTTCGACCAATGGAATGCGTACGAAATTGAAATGATGCTATAAAAATTTCTATGAATACGGATTCCCAAAACAATTTCCTGCAGCAGCAGCCATGGCCGAGTGGTCAAGCTGATGTGCTGTTCGTACGGAGGTTACAGAATGATGGGTTCGAATCCTGATGAGAGTATTTTGGAAAAAATCTTTTGAAATATACCGAAGCACTTTTTGACACCATGCCGTAGGTTGACACCACGCAGTGGTTTGACACTGGGCTGAAGCAAGGAATATGTCGGGTTAGATTATTTTAAATGTCGTTATCGTGTTTTTAATTTGGAACGCAGCTAGTCGAAATTCTGGCGATTTTCTTTGGAATTTAGAAATTCACCACCTTGTAAGGGTTATCTCAAGTGAAACACCAGTCTGCATTATGCACCCCTTCCTTCCCTTCCTATTTACTCATATCCCTGGTGCTCTAAAAATGGATTGTTTAGAGTGAAACCATAGTGTGTAAAATAACAAGTGAAAGAACTGTGCTTCAGTTAACATGGAGTCAAATGGGAGCAGAAATGAGACCAAAATGTGTTCTGCTGGATTGCAGCGTATCAAGGCGGAGTGCGCTACGGAAGACATGCGAGTGAATGGCGGACCGCGGTGCGATACCCACATAAAGTAAAATTTCTCCTGAACAAAACGGCGGTTTTTGATGCGGCTTGCAGTGGTGCAAAGCTGAAAAATGAGCGCTTCCACACATGCATAATGATCCCAACCTTTCGTCGAGTAAAACTCTCAAACCATTTGAGTTACAAAAGTGCTCAAATTTCGGTGTTATAAAATTCCGGGTTCCTGCCAGGTATTTTCAAGGATTGTGCAATTTTTTACGTTGTAACATGGTTTCGACCTGCAACGAGTTGTAGAGGAAGCCTTCTATTTCCAAAAATACCAAAATCGTTGAATTTGAACACCATTTGGAAATTTTATTAACAGAGCCAGCGCATCATGGCAGCATCGTTTCGTTTTTTAGCGGGGAAGAGACTGCGACTCCCTTGAAATCGCTGGTAGTCACGGTCTCTTCCCCGCTCAAAAACGAAACGATGCTGCCATGTCGCGCTGTCTATGTTCATAAAATTGCCAAATGGTGTTAAAATTCAACGATTTTGGTATTTTTGGAAACCAGAAGGCTTCCTCTTCAACTCTTCCGCAGATCGCAACCATGTTGTGACGGAAAAAATTGCACAATCTTTTAAAATACCTGGCAGGAACCCGGAATTTTATTTCACCAAAATTTGAGCGCTTTTGTTACTCAAAAGGGGTGACAGTTTTTCTCGACGTTGGGATCATTGTGCATGTGTGGAAGCGCTCATTTTTCAGCTTTGCACCACAGCAAGCCGCATCAAAAACCGCCGTTTTGTTCAGGAGAAATTTAACTTTCTGTGGGCATCGCACCGGGGTCCGCCATTCACTCGCATGTCTTTCGTAGCGCACTCCGCCTTGATACGCCGCACACCGCAATGCACTTTTTGTGCCACGAAAATCCCGAAGTCCGCTCACTTGTTCTTTTACACACCTTGGTGAAACTATTAAATAACAAAACAAAGGGCAGTAAATCTCTTCCAGAACAGAGTCAGTCAGGTACGCTAAAACGTTTTCTGCTTCTGAATAATGTTCTGATCTGACGATATTCCACATTTTTCGGGAATCTGCAGTTTCATGACTCATTGTCAAAGCTCATTGTCATGTCTCTTTTTTCACAAGGAAAAGACATAATAAATCCAGTTTTCGTTCGTAACTTACAAGAATAAATTTGCTACGTTTCGGTCCCAAGAACGTGGACCTTTCTCAAGCGGTGCTTCATATGCTTTATTATGTCTTTTCCTTGTGATTCTGACGTTCGTGGTGCACGTGCTGAAATCGTCTCTTTTTTATTGCGATTTGTGCCTTGAATGCTTTTATTTCACAAAATTAACAATTAACTTCTGGGGAACTCTGCCCTTGGCTTGGAATTCCCAGTCAGGGAGTAGGGAATTCCAAGGGGCGGAGTTCTGCCCCAGAAGCTGCTTGACGTTTGCGTGAAACTTGTAATGATTCCAAATCAAGGGCTGGGAATTCCTGGTCAAGGGCAGAGGTCTCCAGAAGTGAATAATTATTGATCTTTGCATGATCTGTGACAGTGATTGTTGAACAAAATATTGGGTTGCGAATACCGGTCTGCACTGGACATTTTGTTGCCTCAATAGGCGAACGTTTTTCATATGTGGGTTGACAATTTGACAATAAGCAATTGCAGTTGGTATGGGTCGTTAAGTGAGACTAGCCGGCTGCGCCGGCAATTGCCGGCGAGGGCGATGCGTTTTTTACGCCTTGCACAAATAAAAGGGAGCAAAGTGAAGAGCAGAGAAATGAAAAATATTGTTGAACACAATGGGTTTTAAAATGGAAAAGTGTAGGAGTAGAAATTAAGGTTCTAACATTTAGCTCCCTTTAATTTGTCCACGGCGATAAAATAATATGCCTGTTTCACGCAAATAAACCGAGAAACCACAGAGTGGATGGTGATGGTAGAATAACCGTCGAATTTTTTTTTCTTTCCTCAGTTTTCATTGTGTTCTTTTTGTCAACACTTTCTGCAATCAGTTGGTGAAGTGAACCTTTGCAAATATAAACGGCACATTCAAAGAAAATTAACCACATCCCTTTGGGCAGCACTGGCAGTTCTCTGCTCGTGCTCTCATAACTGACTGCAAGAAACTTGTTTTTTACTCCCTTTTACCTCGCGGAAAACAAACTTGGAGTGCTTTGGAACATATGCCCTTTCGTTATTTGGAGTCAGTTTTGGCGACTGCACGAATTTTACCATAAAACCTCTGAAATTACACATGTTTTGGTTCACTCCAAAATCCGTTCGACCCATGTTTTTGTCGTGAGTAACCCAAATGTTCGGAATAAACCAATGTTTCGGAAAAACGACTTCCATTCCCCCAAGAAACGATATCCGCACCGCAATTGTTGGTGTTGTGCGGCGTGCACACCTCAGTTCGGACAGTTTTTCGGAGTCGAAAATTGTGAAATTTCTGACGGCCTGAAAAGGGCCGTTGGGTTTTCTTTTCCTTGGCTTCATAATAACACAAATGATTACTTTCTCGATTTCTGCGTGCTTTTGGCCATGCTGATTGTTCTTTTTGGAGTTGGTTTTGGCAACGATTTTTTCAGTTGCACGAATGTTACCTCAATAAAACGGCAAAAAGTGCACTTTTTTGTTAGGGGAGGTGGGGGCAAAATGGCCCGTTTTTTTGATAAATTTGATTTTTTTCGGAATCTATGTGATTTTGAGGACACTAGTGCAGTTTGGCATCACACATGGTCTTTTGTCAATGCTTTCAAGCAATATTTTTTCACATAAAGTCAATATTTGGGAAGCTAGTTTGCTTTTTACAAAGTTTGGCAAAAGGGTCCATTTTGCCTCACACACGAGGCAAAATGGCCATGTGTTGGAGGCAAAATGGCCACACTTGTTACTAACAATTTTGGATCCATACCTGCGCCTGTGATAATAAAAAGGCCGTCCGTTTCCAATTGTGCTGTAAAAAGTTACGGCAACAAAATCATTAGGAAATGCTTTATGGAGCTAGAAATGCAACAAAAACCGTTTGTGCATGCAAAAATGAAGAGGAACAAAATTGGCGAAGAAGAAAATACAATGCGAATTCAGCGAAGAAAGAAAAACGGGAATAAAAGTTTGGCGATTCTGTTCATAACCCCTCTGGAGATACAGCCTTCGTCCAAATAACGAATAAAAGATTGGCAAAAAGTGGCTACCTGAGAGGTACAAAATTGCAAATCTCGGTTAAATAACTTGTTGAAAAAAACAATAAGCCAGTCTGTGGGCAGCAAACAACAGATTTCAACGTTGCCCCTTGGATCAACATGGTGGAAGGTCCAAATGAAAATTGCCCCGCAGCCCAAAAATACACGAATCTAATCCGCAGAGCACAAGTCACATGTGAAAACTGCAGTCTTTAAATCGATTCCTGCGCACAATTCGTGCGCCCAGTAACCACAAATGGCGCATTGCCTCCATTTCTCGCCTCTGCGAGACTTTGAGAACCACTCCTCACAAAAGATGCATCTTGTGTCTTTGGGCGTGCCTTTGTCTTGAACTGTCTTCGTTTGCTCTTGAAAAAGCCGCTTCTGTGGTGGCCTTGAAGTTGTTGGCTTCGGAGTCGCCTTTTCCTTCCTTTGTTTCAACAGCTGCAGGTTTGGAGAGGAAGTCAAAACTGCTGCCGATGTCGCAGGTCTCTTGTTACTGGGTGCTTTGGAGGATGCAACTGGGATTGGAGAAATTTGTGCTGGTCCAACAAATGTTGGTGTGCGAGAAGGTGTGCGAGTGACTCTGCTGTTTGGAATTCCGCACCTTCGTTCATCAGGAATCCATTCGGCGTCATCGTCATCATTGTCATTGTTCCTGTTTATGATGATGGAACGGGGACGGCGATTTAATTTTGGGTCGGTGTAGCCACTGGTGCCCGGTTTGTTGACTTCCCCAGAATCTTGAGATTTGGCGGATACCTTTCTGCCTTCACCACCGGTCTGCACAGCCCTTTTTCCAGCTTCAGGTGGCCCATCAACAACTGCGGCATCCTCCGCTGTTGCCTCCCTTGCTTCTTCGGAGGCCTCTTCGATCTGATTGGCGTGGACTGTTTCCGCTGGCAGGAAAGCATCATCAGGGAAGATGTTTGGGTTGAATGGCCAAATTCCCGTTTTTTCGAAACCGGACAAAGCGTTGTTGGCTGTTGCTGTTCGTCTGTAGGCTTTCCCGAACAGAAGGGAGACCTGAAACTGTGTTACTGTCCGACCAGGGTTGTTTTTCAGCCACAGGCGGATTTCTTCGTTGTAGTAAGTCATCAGTGGGCCGTAAACTGCCACGTCCAACGGCTGCATCCTATGTGTGCAGTGCGGGGGGAAACAAAGTAGCACAATTCCATTTTCTCTGCAAAATTCGACGGCGTCGATGCTTTTGTGACTGCTGTGTCCATCTAGCAACAAAATGACTTTGTTTTCCTTGCTGCAGTTAACATGAGCTTTGAAATGACGAAGATAATCAACGAAGATGTCACTTTTCATGTATCCAGACTCGTTATTCATGACCAGAGTTGATGGCGGTGCTCCATCGCTAAGCTCTGCCTTCATTCGAATCCGTGGAAATATCATCATCGGCGGTATGAATGCACCAGCTGCATTCATCGTCATGACAACAGTGATGTTTTGACCCCGTTCTGCACTTGAGAGGGCACCAACTTGTTTCTTCCCCTTTTTGGCAACGATCCTCTGTTGTCGACTTTGCGTTGTCTGCAAACCAGTTTCATCCATGTTGTACACTTTGGCAGCGGCTTCAATGTTGTTTGCCGAATATTCACCATCAAGGAGATCAAAATACGCTTGGACAGCGTTGCGATTGAACCCCTTTGCTCTCTGGGCTGACGTGGATTCAGGAATCCTGAGAGACAAGTCATCGTGTCTTTGCATGAACTTCTTAAACCAAGTGTGACCAGCAGCACCCGCATGAAACTGATGTGAGCAATTGTTTCGTTCAGCCAACTGGAATGCCATCTGACAAATTTCCCTCTTCGTTAGTCCAAAGAAGCGGCTCTCCATTTCTAAAATGTAACCATGAAGTTGATCCTCGAGTGCAGGTGGTAGGGAGTTCTCGAATCGTCCAAGGACTTTCTTCGTGCCAGTGGCCTGAAAATAAACAAAGGGAGAAAGAGGCTGCCGCCAAATGATACACTTGATTCCTTGACGCAGGCTGTATCCCATTCAGAGTTTGAAGATTTCCCAGGAACAAAACCGCAAATCCTGCAACACAGGCCAAGAGTCCTGTTGAACACGTCACCTTAAAAGCCAGACAAGTCATGCAGAAAGTGTCGGCAAATATAAAAAAAACTCCAGACTTACCTGATTTACGAAGTAAAAAGCTAAAAATTAACTTACTCTTGTATTTTTGTTCAATGCCCTTCTCCTTAGAGTGTTCGCTGGGATGTTGAATTCCCTGGCTGCAGCCTTGATCGCCATGCCGTCGTTCACATTTTGAATTGCATTCTCCATGTCCTCTGATGTCCATTGTTGGCGATTGGATTTACGTTTATAATTTCTCACCATTTTGTTGTTTGATAATGACACTCACGAATTGCCAAACCAAATGTCACAAGTAGGTAGGCTTCATCAAAAGAGAGAGCATTAGGAAGCTTGTTGAGGTCCTGGGAAAGGAAATTGGGCATTTTAAAACGCCGCGAGGCAAAATGGCCCGTTTGCCCCGGGCCCATTTTGCCTCGCATGAGGTCGGGCCATTTTGCCTCAGCAGCGCAAAAACACTTTGTCAAGCAATGACAACAAAAATCCGCTGGGCACACGAGATTTCCTTTAATCTGTCGAAACACTGTTTAGATGAGTGCCACATCATCAAAAAACTCGCAAGAATTGCAAGAGATTTCGAAGCAAATCGCACAAAATTCGAAAAAGCGAAAATAAGAGCGCACCACCAAAAAAACAACAAGTCTCCGCCATTTTAAAACTAATGATGCGCCGACGCCTTCCCTCCCCTCGTAACTTGGACTCGTCCATGCTCTTCTCCTGCACCGATCAGCTGCCGGAAATAAGCATTCGTTTGGCAGCAAAATGCAAAGGGCCATTTTGCCTCCAGGGCCATTTTGCCCCCATCTCCCCTACACTCCAAATCCATCGTTCGGACTCATTTTTTTCGTCGTGAGCAACCCAATTGCTCGGAAACAAAGCAATGTGTTGAAAAAACGATGTCCGCTCCCCCAAAAAACAATGCCCACACCGCAATCGTTGGTATTGTGCGGCGTGCACACCTCAGTTCGGACAGTTTTCGGAGTCGAAAATTGTGAAAATTTCTGACGGCCTGAAAAGGGCCGTTGGGTTTTCTTTTCTTGGCTTCAAAATAACAAAAATGATTATTTCTCGATTTCTGCGTGCTTTGGCACATGCTGATTGTTCTTTGGAGTTGGTTTTGGCAACGATTTTTTCAGTTTCACGAATTTACCCTCAATAAAACGGCAAAAATTGCACTTTTTTTGGTACACTCCAAATCCATCGTTCGGACTCATTTTTTTCGTCGTGAGCAACCCAATTGCTCGGAAACAAACCAATGTGTTGAAAAAACGATGTCCACTCCCCCAAAAAACAATGCCCACACCGCAATCGTTGGTATTGTGCGGCGTGCACACCTCAGTTCGGACAGTTTTCGGAGTCGAAAATTGTGAAAATTTCTGACGGCCTGAAAAGGGCCGTTGGGTTTTCTTTTCTTGGCTTCAAAATAACACAAATGATTATTTCTCGATTTCTGCGTGCTTTGGCACATGCTGATTGTTCTTTGGAGTTGGTTTTGGCAACGATTTTTTCAGTTGCACGAATTTACCCTCAATAAAACGGCAAAAATTGCACTTTTTTTGGTACACTCCAAATCCATCGTTCGGACTCATTTTTTTCGTCGTGAGCAACCCAATTGCTCGGAAACAAACCAATGTGTTGAAAAAACGATGTCCGCTCCCCCAAAAAACAATGCCCACACCGCAATCGTTGGTATTGTGCGGCGTGCACACCTCAGTTCGGACAGTTTTCGGAGTCGAAAATTGTGAAAATTTCTGACGGCCTGAAAAGGGCCGTTGGGTTTTCTTTTCTTGGCTTCAAAATAACACAAATGATTATTTCTCGATTTCTGCGTGCTTTGGCACATGCTGATTGTTCTTTGGAGTTGGTTTTGGCAACGATTTTTTCAGTTGCACGAATTTACCCTCAATAAAACGGCAAAAATTGCACTTTTTTTTGGTACACTCAAATCCATCGTTCGGACTCAATTTTTTCGTCGTGAGCAACCCAATTGCTCGGAAACAAACCAATGTGTTGAAAAAAACGATGTCCGCTCCCCCAAAAAACAATGCCCACGCCGCAATCGTTGGTATTGTGCGGCGTGCACACCTCAGTTCGGACAGTTTTCGGAGTCGAAAATTGTGAAAATTTCTGACGGCCTGAAAAGGGCCGTTGGGTTTTCTTTTCTTGGCTTCAAAATAACACAAATGATTATTTCTCGATTTCTGCGTGCTTTGGCACATGCTGATTGTTCTTTGGAGTTGGTTTTGGCAACGATTTTTTCAGTTGCACGAATTTACCCTCAATAAAACGGCAAAAATTGCACTTTTTTTGGTACACTCCAAATCCACCGTTCGGACTCATTTTTTTCGTCGTGAGCAACCCAATTGCTCGGAAACAAAGCAATGTGTTGAAAAAACGATGTCCGCTCCCCCAAAAAACAATGCCCACACCGCAATCGTTGGTATTGTGCGGCGTGCACACCTCAGTTCGGACAGTTTTCGGAGTCGAAAATTGTGAAAATTTCTGACGGCCTGAAAAGGGCCGTTGGGTTTTCTTTTCTTGGCTTCAAAATAACAAAAATGATTATTTCTCGATTTCTGCGTGCTTTGGCACATGCTGATTGTTCTTTGGAGTTGGTTTTGGCAACGATTTTTTCAGTTTCACGAATTTACCCTCAATAAAACGGCAAAAATTGCACTTTTTTTGGTACACTCCAAATCCAT
>JASGXE010010143.1:0-16108 GCA_030068105.1 Sinentomon sp. SZTP_YWyxl
ATGAAAATGAATGCAGGCTGAGCTGCGATGAATGCAAACCTCGATTGGTGAAAGGCATGTTGTTTGCTGCACCTTTTGAATGTCAATTGCGCCCAATGTTGATTCAGGGGTAATGGGAAACGTAAAAGGGAAACATTGGATTTGGCTTGTGCGAAGTTTCAGAGTTTGATTTGGAATGAATGCATGAGCAAATTCCAATCAGGAGTCACTTCGCAATGTTCAACAAAATGGAACCGCAACATTGTTCGGAATTATTCGGATATAATTTTTTTCTAATTCTGCGGTCCGCTGATGCCTTTATTTTCCAGTGGAACATTGTCAATGCTTGAAAACCGCCACTTTTATCCGATAAGCTTCAAATTGGCTTGAAATTTCTGCCCCCATTTGGGCTTTTCTTGCCGTGCAATATTCTTTTGAAATTGAAACAAATCCATCGCATTATCCTTTTCATTTCAGCTGAGCTTAGATCACTGAAACATGTCGTCCTCACAGTGTACTGCTAATCAACTGGATGCATGCAGTTGTGAAAAAATGCTCAGTTTTTCAAAAAATGAGCAATCTGAGCACTGTTTGAGGTTCCATTTTTTTCAAAATTTCTTCCCTTCGGGGAGGGGGACACCCCCTCCCCGAACCCCTCCCCCGGCGTTGCGCTTCGCGCAACGTATCTTCGGGAATAGTGCGCTAGACAAAGTGCCTGCCTGCATCTGGCACCCACCGCACGCCACTGGGGTTAAGCCCAACTGATCGGCAATGCTGGGAATTGCTTTGTCTGCACTTTGAATTAGGTTTCAAATGGCTCACATTGCGCCTAATATTGGTACAAAATGAATGCGGTCAGTGGGAAGATGGGATGTGTCATGGTATGGTTCACCCATGCCACAAGTTAAAACACTTCAATTTATTTTCTTAACTAAACTATTTGCTCCTTCAGTTTACAAACAGATTCAAGGTACAATGTGAAATTTCCAAGTTTAAGGTACCCACAACAATGTTGAGCACGAGTGGATTACCTATTTATTTTATTTATTTTATTTTATTTATTCATTACAACTGCATAAAATGGCAGAGGAATTGGGTTAAGTCATTTATACGGGGGGGACACAACTGCACGGCAACAGGGAAACACTTTAAAGAAATCAGCAGCACCCTTAGCCGTGCAATAGTGTCCCCCCCTTGGCACCAGCACACGGCACAGGGTGCGCCCCACCCCTCTGGAGGGTGGGTAGTCGGCTGTGATGGGTTAACAAGGCGCCCTGGATAGGTGAGGTAGGCTCGGTTAGGTCGCTAGGTCCGGCTCGGCTAGAGTAGGTCAGGTTAGGTAAGGTTAGGGTTCTCTGTGCAGTGCGCCAAAACAAAAAAACAACCAATTTTGATTTGATTTGTTTGGTGAGAAATGGTGCTGTTTATGCCAAATGAGATGCAGCAATGTTTTAGTAAATCCAAGACACCGTGTGCAAAATTTAAACTCATTCAAAAATGGAAAAAAATAACGTGACCTTCACTTCTCTATCAGCGGAGAGATCATGACGGGGGGTAACGCTAACTCCGAGCTGCGAGGTAAATTTTTTCCATTGGAGCAGATGGCAAAAATTTACCTCGCAGCTCGGAGTTAGCGTTACCCCCGTCATGATCTCTCTGCCGTATGTTCTGCAATTCTCCAAACTACTCTTCCTCTGAGGTTAGGTACTCGTATTTCACAAATGTTTATGGAGATGCAATTTTTCCTTTCCGGCTTTCCCAGCATTACTTTTATCTTAAAAAGGATGCCACTTACCCACTTCTGTTATCTTTTTTTCAAAAGCATGTTCTTAAGGCAGGTAGGTACCTACTGCTGCTCAAGGGTAAAAAATTTCGAAATATTTAAAGAGGATGTTGAATAGGCCAAAAACTGTACTGAGCTCCCAATGCAAACAATGAAAAGCACATTATGCCTTGACCTCTGTCTGGATCAAATGTTAATGAAAACCAGTTCTCAAAATTTTTGGGCTCCCAACAGGTTGGTACCAACAACAATAATTGATGTCTAATCAATTAAAACAAATTCAATAATATTCAAAAGGACATACAATTTTTTTTATTCAGACCCAACTAATTTTATGCAGGAATTTTTTTGTTGGTCAGTGCTCTTTTCTGATCTTGTGGAAATTTGCAGACAAAACAATGACCACAAAATGACACCATTCCAATGGCAAAAAGGAGTTGTTACTGCTTGTCACAGTTGTTTCGCATGGAAAAGGCAGCAGCTATAGTCAGACCTGCCAAACTGGCTACCTGCCTGTGTTGTTTTTGCAATTGATAAAAAGACTTATCCTGTTGCTGCTCTTTTCTCTTTTAATTTTGGCCTGCTTGATCACTTGCATTACGATGTGCTTAAAATTACGAGAAAAACTACGTGCCACATGTCTTTTTTGGTTTTATACGTTTTATACGCGTATTATACGTGAGTATAATACGTCACGTATAATACGTGTCCAAATTCCAATTGTAGTAGGCCTGGCTGGCCCATATAGCCCACCTCCTAAACATTTGCTTGCATATAGGGCAAACTAATGCTTCTCTCCCTTTCTTTTCTTCCTATTTTCTTGCAAGGAATATATTTGGTGCAAGGACATTGTTTTTGGACAATGTGTAACATGAAATAATAAAAAATTGTCCAACTGGAAACTATTTCAAACTGGCTACCTACCTAAGGACTGGAGGTACCTACCTACCGGAATTATGAATTGCAAGAATTTTTCAAGATGTCTATCACGGATGAAGAAGGATTGTTTGTGTTGATGTACCTACTGTAAGTATTGTTACTGTCTGGTAAGAAACTGTGATTATTTATTGTTGACATCTTAAATGTAAATTTTTATGCTACTGGGAAAATACAAACATAGAATTTCCAATTTACCCATCCCTGGCCACAACACACCGAATGACTTGCAACAAACTTTTCGACTGACTTGCTGACTGATGACACAACAATCTTTGTGTCCAAGGTGAATCAGAAAATGGGCCGGAGCACGATTTCCCGGAAGGGCTCCTGAAATATTTTCAGGGCACATAATTTTGGTGCAGTCAGCAGGGTTGGTGGCGGAGCAGCAGCAGGGTTCCAAAGGGTGGAGCCCTCCACAAGCTTGAAAATTTAATTTCATTTTTGGTGCAATATTGGCATTCCAGAGGGCAAAACAAGCCAAGGAAGGGCAAATGAGCCACCGGAGAGGTGTTTCAGTCCTTTGTAAGGGCAGTAAGGGGGTCATTGCCCCCTTGACCCACTGAATGATGTCCCTGAATATCATCCGTGATTTGGTGCTGCAGTCTGGAATATTATCCGTGATTTGGTGCTGCAGTCTGCTGCTGATTAGTGCCATTACTGCCATTCTGTTGTCATTGCACAAAAATGTGCGGCTTGTTTCATGCAGTTCTGGATTGTCCAATTATGTGTGCGCAATGAATGAGTGTTGGCAAAGAAAGACTGGCCAACTGAACACAGACATTTTCGCCTTGAAGAGACTTTCTTTTCACTTCTCTTTTATATTGATTCTCTAAATTCTCTTCCATGATCTGGATTCCGAGTTAAAAGTGAAAAATTAAGGACATGGTTGATCAAATTCTCCAGTGATCGATTCCTGACATGAACTCACTGTCGCAACCACTCGGAACCATGCTGGGATCTCTTGTTGGAAAAGTTCCCTCTTCATTCCATTTCAAGATTTTGATGTTCAATGGCAATTCAGTGTTCTTGTGCGACTCTGAACTTCAACGCACGAGCACCACGAACGGGAAACATGGTAAACAGTAACGAATCATATAGGCTGCTAACCATTCGTAAATAAAGTTGTAAATGGCATTTTACAACTTTATTTACGAACAGTTAGCGGCCTATTTGATTCGTTACTGACTCTGAACTTCTGTGTTCAGAATATTCATGTGTGACTCTGAATGAAGCAAGGGAGATCATCTGGGATGGCAGCAATGACCGATTTGTTGACAGTTAACTGGGGGGGGGGGGTAAACCTCAATTTTTAGGGCAAAATACCCATATTTATGCATAAAATACCTCAATTTTGGGTGAAATTTTTTTAAACTTGTGGGGTAATACCCCCCGTACCCCCCTACAAATCATGCCCTGGAAGGCAGACTCACAGCAGTGGCAAAAAGGCAAATTGATGCATTCCTGGCTCAAAAAGTCACCTATGGACAAAAGGTCATCACAACAACCTCCAAATGCCTGAACATTTTCAAAAATTGCAGCTTCTCTAACCAGTGCCAAAAGACATTTTACATGCTGTTTCGCCTGAGTTTGATTGTCTTCCCTCTGGATAAGGAGGGATACCGGATAAGCAGGTGTTCACGATCCCTTGCAAATATTTTGCGACCATGTGGGAAAATGGGTATCTGCATGCTGTTTTTTGTCAGTCCCCATTTTTGGCATATCTCAATAATTCCGGTGAAATCCGTTCAGTGATCAACGTAAAACCAAGACAGGGTGAATGATCTCACAAAAATGGGCATAAGAAAAGACCAATCAGAATTTTTTCCTTTGTGGGACTGAAGGACCAGAAACACTTCAGACTGATGGAAGACCACTCACATTTTTCAAAAAGAGGCGGTAGCATTTAGTTTGGCAGTGGAAAGCCGAAATATGAGTCATAATGGGCCGTGCTTATCCAAAAAAGCAATGAAAAATGTTGCAAAAGCTGTGTTGCAATGAAAACTGTGAGACGCACAATGATTGATTTCGAGGAATGTTGCTGTCATGACAAGATGGGTATCTCGTAATTCGTTCGTGAACAGGCCACCTGAGCAACTAACGGGCAGGAGAACATGCTGAACAATGTGCCACCATGATGGTGGCATATTGTTCAGCAGGGTGTGGAGATGGTGGCACCATCTCCACACCCCTGTCAAAAGTGCTGCCAGGAAAATGGCCAACAATATGAATTTCAAGATGTTTGTGAAGTGTAAAATTAAAATCTTTCAATAACTGAGTTGCAGCCAACTGAAATTGAGAATCATTCATTTCTCCTTTGATAAGACTGGAACTTTGGCCGCGGCTTCCCATTTCCTCTATATTTTTACCTTTGTAACCCTACAACTCCAGTGGTCATGGTCTGATTTCGCTAAAATCTGAACAATAAAGTCCTGACGTCTTGGGCAAATAGTCAAATACCGGTAACACAGTCCTTCAAATCACATTTTTCAGATCATAAATGTTTATGTTTTCTGTCCTTTTTTATGCATTTTAGTTTTTACTCACGGCAACCTTTAGATGTTTGATGGAGACGTCGCATGCCATCGGTTCGAGGTCTTCGGCAGATTAACAGTAGGGTGCCAAGAAGCAGAACCCCATAGCAGGGGGTCTTGGGGCAAAAGTCCTTCAGATTGAGGAAATTTTGAAAATTTGGAGTTTATTTTGTTTTCAAAATTAATTAATTTTGGCTCAAAATCTGGTTTTCTCCACGACAGGGGTAGCGGACCACCCTCCACCTGTATCCGTCCCTGACTTCTTGCATTTGATAATTTCGGTTCCTCAGGAAATGCCTACGAAAACTCAATCACATCGCGACAACCAATTTTTTGCCCAAAATCTTCATTTTTGGGCTGCAGTGCTGCGCCAAAAACAAAAAAATTGCTGCAGAAAAAATATATCCCCGTTAGCTTCACAATTTCTAAGTCTCCACATTTCAGGTCTTACTTTGGACTGAAGGTATCTGCAACAGGATAGTGCTGCATCTCCGATGACTGATGGTAGCTGCTGTCGTACACCTCAGCCTTAACGTTGTCAAAAGATGTCTCAACCTTGATCTCTTGCATTGGATCACATGATGGTGTCCCTGGTGTTGAAGATGCTGGTGCTACAGGACTGGAGGCACTGAAACCAGCAGAAGTTGCACTTGCTTGGGATCGCAAGATGGAAAGCATTTTCGCAATGTCGGGAGTGATGTTAATCTTGGAGATCTCCTCTGTGTTCAGCTTGATATCGGTGGTTGGTGGGGAGGTGCTCGCTTTCACTTCAGTTTGGATGGTACTTTTTGATGAGGCCTGGAATGAATGACACAACATATGAATGAAAATGTTGTTTGTCTCTATTCCTTCAAAATTCCCCGAGTGCTGAAAAAGAGAAATCTAAAATAGAAATTGGACAGAAAAAGCCAATCTCAAAATTTTTGATCACCGGGTTTTTTTGCCTGAGTCAGGGCGTCTACGAGTACTAACCTGGAAACCTCAGGGTATTTGAAAAGGATCCTGGAATTTTTAATTCCTGAATGGTTCCCGATGATGTTAAAATGAGGGAAACAGAAAAATTAAAAATCCCAATTATGAAGGAATGCACTCTTTCCTTGAAATTCGTCTAGCAAAACCTTTCGAGTGTAGCCTTTGGCCTGGCTAATTCAAAAGAAAGCCCAGTTTGCGAAAAAGTGGCGATTTGCTTGGACAAATGTTGAACGAAGTGTCTAATAGTTGACAAATGGACATCTTTTGTCGTACTGGATGCTGAAATCATTACCCCAGAATTTTTTTAAGTTTTCCAGGGAAAACCTGAAAACGTTGGGAATTTTGTTTTTCTAAATTGGCAGACAACATGTGAGTTGTCTTTTTTTTCTTCATATCAGCTAAATCTTTTAAAAACATTCATGCCAATGTTCATGTATAAAAAAAACATTCCATCTTTTAAATCATGTTTTGAACAAGTGCATCAAGAAAAGTTTAAATGAGCCCAGTCAAATTCTTGCTTTCTAATGTCAAATTTTAGCCCAGGAAGAATTTGGCATTAGTGTTTCTTACTTGTTTGTCCATATCATCGTCACTAGAGTACCAATTCTCCTCATCGAGGGCTGCACCACTCTCCGACTCTCCTTCTCCGGCTTGGTCTGCATTTTCATTCTTCTCGTCATCGAGCTGAGCAAACTCCTTCTGCTGCTGACGAATTCGCATGTACAATTCCTGCTGTTTCTTTGGCATTTCGGGAAGGGAAGACGTCATACCGGCTGCAATAGCAGCTGGAAATATAAAAAAAAAAATAAGCAGTGCTGTGCATAAAAATGCCCAAAGTTTGCCAGTCTGAGCATGCTGCTTAGAAACTTTATGCATTTGCAAAATGGGTCAACAATAAAGAAATGGAGGCAAAGTGGCAAGAAATAAATTACCATAAAGGAGTGCCCAAAGAGAGAGAAAAGCTACTTAATATTTTTCCCATGTTTTTGTATCATATTTGCACTTACGGCTTCAATCAAAGATCGTTTAGAAACCTCTTTTTGACTTCAGCTGTTCAATTCAATTCAATTCAATTCAATAGCAGCTGCTCGGATGTGTGTTCTCAAATGCAGGTGTCGTGTCAATGATGGTGACGAGCAAGAAACAACCCATCAATATGAAGAAATAAAATAAACACTTTACTGTTGCGGTGCCGGTGATTTTTCCCTTTCACAGGTGCAATTCTGAGAAATGATCGGAATAATCTTGTTACATCAATTTCCACACTTACCTTCCCCCGATTTCTGAGCATCCTCTGTCGCATCTTGTCCAATTTCCTGATAGAAGTTAAACGAAGGTTTCGGTAACTCGCTCGCCGTCACCGATTCCCAATTATCGTCACTCCCAACCTCTCTGCTATCCTCTTCCTTCATGGCGCTTCTCCTTCTCCTCGATGACTTCGGTGAGCGCGAGCTTGACCTTGATCTGGAATGGCGCCTGCTCCGGTCACTTTTGTGGTGCTTACGGTGTCGTCGGTGACTGTGGCGGTGCTTCCTTTCCTCACCCTCCTCATCGTCATCTCTCTCTCCCCTGGCTGCTCTCTTCCTCTTTGACGATCCGGAGCTCGATTCCTTTGACCCTGATCTCGACCTGTGCCTTCTTTTTCGACTTCTCTCTTTGTCCCTGCTGTCTGATGGTAATTTGTCCAGCCGTTCTTTATCGGAATGTCTGTCTTCTCCATCTGAGTGCATGACGTTTCCCTCCTAAAAAGAGATGAACTTCTGAGTGAGTTCTGACCATGCAAGCGTCATGTTCTGTTCTCTGTAGGCTCCAAAAGTTTTCAAAGCTTGGGTTTCAAAATACACCATTCCGTTAGAAAAATTAGCAGCTTTAAATTGATCCAACATTCAAATGGAGAATTTAAGTCCAGATATGGTTTACAGTTTAGATCTCCCTGGCAGGACTACTTTGACTGCCAAAAAGCCCCGAAGTCTCGACTTCAAGGAAAATCTCATCAAATTTTCGAACACGTCACTTGTTCTTGTTCATCAGTTGCCACATGAGAGTGGGTGAATGGTGGTAAGACAGAAACTGCACTCTTGGACACTTCTGGGCAAATATAGTTGAAGCAGTTTTGTCGGGAGGACCATCCTGGCTGGACATGAACTCTGTGTGACAAAAATGTTCATCAGATAAAGATGCTGGCTTTGACACAAATGGTGCTCAAATGCAGTTTTCTTGATTTAATGGTACCTCTAAAGAGGGGTTTCTCCAGTGCCAGATATCGTGCAGTTTGCATTGTTACCGCCACTGGCCCCTCTCTATTTGGAAATGGATGACATTTGGGAGGGGCTGACAGAGACGAAAGTGTATTCTTTTTTTGAGATGGGTACGGGAAGTTGATGAGCTGTCCTTCCTTTCGTCAGCTCTGAAACTGGAGGGTGGAAAAGGCAAGAAAGGGGTGGGAGGACTTCCATTTTGATTCAGTCCATGAATCCTCGTAAATGCACTGTTTCAGAACAAATTTCGAGCAAACAAAAGTGTTCAGGCTTCCGAGATAAACCGCAGATGGAAAAAGAGTTCATCACGAGGGTTGTGGACCTCTGCCATCTCTTTTCGGGGTTCGGGGCATCTTCGGGAAATTCCAAGCGAATTCTCGTCTCTTTGTTTAGCGTGATTTATGCGAAGAGTACAAGCACCAATTTTTACAAGTTGCCAATTCCAAGTGGTGAATGCTAACCTGTTTTACGGTAAGAATACTGCCGCTGCAAGTTAATTCTGAAGCTTTCACCATTCCTGGACTCATGTTATCGAAATCGACATCCAACACATCCATCTGGTTTGGAGACAGATTCTTCCTCTTTGCCTCAGTCATAACCACCAAGTTGGTGGCTCCTTCTCGTGAGAGACGTGGAAATTCACCAAGAATTTCCTTGGGAGCAGTGTCAATGTGCTAGAAAAAGATAACAGGAGGGATACAATGTTTACTTTTGACTTAACAGCTCAAGATTGATACACATATCCATTGACAATGACATTTTTAAATAAAAACGATTTTGAACACGGTCATTTGAATCGTTCTCCACTCTCCAGACCCTCTTTTGCATTAAAACAGCCCAAAGAAAGACAGTACATCAAATGTTCAAGAACAGATTCTGATTCACACACGGCAGCTGGCCAGGACAGACGTTGCCACTTTTTTGTTCTTCACTCACTTGGCCATATGTTTTTGAAAGGCAGAAAAACTAACTGACAAGCTGCAAAGTAAACCAGACCCAAAAAACAAACAGTCCAAATTTGCATGCATGCAAATGGAATTAGTGATCAAGGCAGGAATGAGGAAAGGTATGGAGAATTAGGCACCTGGATATTTAAAGGATTTTTTATAATTTTCTGTGGACTGGTCATTTTTTCTATAAATTTGCTCGACAACGTGCAACCTGGAGAGGTTTGAAAAACATAATGGCTTTCATTTTAGCAGCGTTGATTCACATTCGCATCAGGTGGAGACTTTGATTGAGATCTGTCTGCAGGATGGTGGCATCGTCTGCGGAAGTAACCATTCTGACATCTGTACAGACGTCCACAAGAGTGGACACCAGATGAACTCAGCCGAATTCTCATTGCCATCTGCGGCGCCCCTGTTCATGTGTCAACAGTGGACCCAACACACGAACAGGGGCACCGCAGATGGCAATGACAATTCGGCTGAGTTTATCTGGTTAATTGAGGTAACTTGAATGCGGAAACTCTGGAAAGTTCCAAACAATTCGGATGAAATTTGGAAAGGAAGGAGTGGAATCATGCTGCTGCAAAACTTACCTTGAGCAGAATTTTCCTCGTGAGATCATTGAGAGGATTGTGACTGAACTTGCATCTGTTTCCTGCAAAACACTTCATGCCCGTGTGGAAGAACTTGCAAGGGAAGTCGTTGTGCATGTAGAGACATTTTTCCTTCTTAGCACAGCAGTCGAGCAAGTAGAACTTGCACAATTCGACCTTACGCATCGGGATTGCATTGTGTGAAAATGGACAATCTCCACCCTGTGGAATAGAGCAATGGAAATCCAACTTCAAATGTCAAGTTCCAAAAATAATGTACGAGTTTACCAGGCTCCACAATACAACAACTTTTGGAGCCGCTTTCAAAATCAAGAGCCTGTGCATAACGAGTGCTCGATAAGGAGTCAATTGGAGTGGCCAACAATTGCAGTGACCAATTTTGGGGACGTTTTCCGCCTTCAAAATCAAGAGTCTGTTCATAACGAGTGCTCGAGAAGGAGTCAATTGGAGTGGCCAACAATTGCAGTGACCAATTTTGGGGACGTTTTCCGCCTTCAAAATCAAGAGCCTGTGCATAACGAGTGCTCGAGAAGGAGTCAATTGGAGTGGCCAACAATTGCAGTGACCAATTTTGGGGACGTTTTGCTGGCCTAATTGGTCACTTAAACAGACGTTGATATCAAGCATTTACCGGCTGCGAAGGTGTGGAGGTTAGCCGAAATAGGAAAGGAATATGCAAAATTATATCCACAAAATCAGCTGCTCCAAATTTAGTCTCTTGTTCGGAAGTTTAATCAAGCCGAAACAATCTTCGCAAGAGAACCGAGCTGAAATAATCATGTATGCAGCTAAATATCAAGTATGCAGCTTCAAATTACACTGAAGAGGGTCTCTGCCAGCTTGAGAAAAAATTCTGTCTCCAATGTTGCATGGCTCAGATGGATGACATCTCAAGTGAACAACTTGACGTTGGGTATTCACTGATTGGTTTGAGACTCATGCGGACTCTCACCACATGGAACACAAAGATAAGAGGCAGCCCATAACCTTGAGAACAAAGAAAAACAGTTCCGAAATGGAAAATATCTTCTATTATTTGGACTGAAATTCTTGAAATGCACAGCCTAAAGCTTTCCACTTTACTTTGCGGCACTTGGAATTTTAGCAGCTGCTTTCGTTCAGCTCAGGAGATAACTGCCATGACATCAGGGCATGGAACTGCCATTCAGCCTCACCGTTTGCTATCTAGCAAAGTGTTCACTTATTGTTGTAATCACCTTTAAATAACAGACAGAAAAACTCACATTCTCGGAAACATTTCGAATCCCCGACCACATTTTGAGGAGCCAACTTTACAGATGTTTTCCTGGCCCAATAATGAACATCAACCAGTCAATTGGTGGACACCACCCCAAGCCAGAAGGTTGGCATAAAGCAACATGCAGTGAGGGCAGGGTGGTTTGTTCAGGTTCGCTTGGCACCACTTCGGGGAAATAGAGGGCCAAAGGGAGGCCAAATAGAGGGAAATATCGTGAGCCAAGTCTGCTAAATTGGCTACTCAAAATTAAATCAGGAATTCGTAACTACACTCGCTTTTATTTTCCAAAGGCACCTTTTGATATTTTCTAATAATAGAGACTTCCATCATATGGGGCAATCAATCCCTTCTCAAGAAATTGTCGGAACTCCAATGCACAGATTCAGAATTCTGAAGAAGACACGGTCGGAAGCAAAAGGAACTGGAATTCGAAATATCATGAACAGTCGCAGAAATGCATACAGTATGAAAAAGAATTAAATCGGAGAGAAAATCATAAAATCCGGGCAAACAGATCACGCGGTGAATGTCAAAAAGCGGAGCATTTATTATGTATTTTACCTTGTGACATTTTCCCTGCATGTAATAAATGCAAATCTGTTCATCTTTCTCTTGTTCATGGAATCTGGCGAATGGTCCTCCTCTTCCAGCGCCCCTTGGTCCACCCCTATCCATGCCTCTTCCTCGTCCCCTTTCCATCATGGGAAGACCTCCAAAACCTCTTCCTCTACCCATCATCATTCCTCTTCGCATTCCTCTTCCTCGACCGATGAAGTCACCTCGACCTCGCATCATGCCGCCTCGGTATCCACCTCGATATCCACCCCCGCCACCATCATCGTGGCTGATCAGATCTCCATTCTCATCTGCAAAAAGTAAAAAATAACGATGATACAAGTACGTTCTATGCTTTTTTGTGGAATCCTGAATCAATCATGCAAAGCTAGATTTTGTGAAGAAAACTTCATGTGCATGCTGAAAACAACTCCAGACAGCAGTGGCCAGTGAGCAGACAACCTGAATCTTGTTTGGGCAACAAACAGAGACTGAAAAAACAATTTCAATGGAAACGTTTCAGAGAAGGGCTATGCACCATCTCACTGCATGAGAACAATTCAAAACAAAAAAATGAAACCATGAATGTGGTAGCAATAATTTTATCACAATAGATAAAAATGTGCAATTGTGCAAGATGTGCACACAAGAGAAAAGATAGGAAAACATTAGAGAAAAACGTTTTTCGTTTCTCAACGCCATTTTTTTCAGCAAAAACAAAACATTCTGAAGCGGGGCAGGAGCAAATGAACGAAGAAGCAAACTGAGCTGATTTGCACTTGAATTTTAAAAGAGAAAAGAGCTGAAATGCCATTTCAAAAAGAAACGGAGTGCATCCCATGTCTCCATTCAACCAACCATGGGAACTTATGAGATTTCTATGAAGAAGTCGTTCTTTGTTGCGGGATTTCCAATAAAAAAAGCTATCTTCGGAGCATTCTCAGTTTTTGTTTGTTGTCAGTTTGGTTTGAGCATTCTCAGTCTGTCAATCTGGGAAACAAGAGGAACAGTGTGCGAATGCCAATTGCCAGGCCGCTTTTTGGGCCATGCTAGCTTTGCCCTGCACAGGTGTCAAAATATCGGAGGGCAAAAACCTTTGCCAAGCCCCGTCCATTGTTGCTCCACGTGCATTTTCATCATCTTCTCTGGTGATCAAAGGGCCATTTGGCGATTTGTGAACAAGGCATGTAACGTTGGGGCAAAGGGCATGCTGCTCTGCCCAAAGCAAATTGTTTTGGAAGATGATCCCCCATCAACAACAAGCGACACTCAGTGTGTCACTGAGGACAGACCAGTGTGTCCTCAGAGGTCTGTTCTCAGACAGTTTAAATTTCTTTTTTGTTAATGTTGACCCTGACTTTGCCAGGAATATCACTTCGAATGATCATGAACCTCCGTTTTGATCTTACTTAAATGTAAATAGAAATTTATAAATCCTGAAACTGACTTGGATATTAAGACTGTTATCCAAAACTTGAAACCCAACAAATCCAATGGTCCTTGATGGCTCAACCAGTGAAATAATTTCAGTGATATATCTTAACCTGACGTCACCATTTCAATCCAAAAGCAAGCAACATCGCAACTGTTCAAGCTCTGAAGTTGCAATGAGTACTGTTCAAGCTCTGAAGTTGCAATGAGTTAATGTTTCAACGACAATATCAAGCGACTCCGAGTTCATTTGCGACTTATCTCCAAGGCTCTTCAGTTGCTTTTAAAAGCCAGTCATTTTCTTCAATTGGTTAAGTTGTGATACTGGGTGAACATTTCAGTGATACAAACTAAAGTGATTAGAATTTATCAAACATATGATCTTAATGGATCTCCAGCGGCGGACAGATCATGGCGGGGTTAACGCTGACTCCGGAGGTAACGCCAATGCGAGTAAATTTTCCCATCTGATCCAATGTTAAAAATTTGCCTCGCATTAGTTTTACTTCTGGAGTTAGCAATAACCCCGCAAAGATCTTTCCGCTGTAGTTGTCTTTCATGCCAGAATACAGGCGTTTTCAGTTTATATTTGCCAATTATCGGGCTTGTAAATATTCATTATCCGTTGAGCCAGGGTGATTGAGTCAGGATGATTATTGATCACCATACCAAAAAGATTGAATCCTTCTGGTCCACTATTTTCATCGTTATCCTCGTCATCAGTGGCGCCATCAAAGTCACCTCCGTTCAAGTTCGGAGTTGGAGATGCGCCACGTACAAATATCATGTCATCTTCCTCATCGTTCTTCTCCTGCTCACTGCTTGACGTCCTCTTTCGCTTCCGTTTCTAGAAAACGACAAAAAATTAATATCAAAGGACAACAAATGCAAATGAAATTGAAAGAAGATTCCTTGGATGCTTTGAGACATGTCCGTTTCCATAACATCATGCAGACCTGTCATTTTGGCTCATTTAAATGACTGCAAACTATCAAAATATTCCAATTGTGCACTTCGGACAAATCGCTCCACCTTCCCCTGAAACTCAAATGCAACTCTTCAACTTGTTTGGAGCATCAGGGGTAATTCCTGGTTGGGAGAAAAGGTCGTTTTTGTCAAACGACCTGATATGATGAAAAAAAATGCATTTGTTTGTCAAAAGTTGACAACCTGCGACAGCAAAACACATATTCCTTCAAAGACCTTGTCCAAAGTGGCATTATATTTTCTTGTGTAATGGTATTATCTTTCTTTAAGGGAATGGGGATGGGAAAAATGGATACACCAAGGCGAATTGAATTTTGATCAAAGTGGAATGTGTTCCATGAGCTCAAAAGGAGAGGAAAAAGAAGAGGAAAATTGACGGGAGGGTGACTCAAATGACCTTCGAAAGTGCCAACTTTTGTGCTCCCATTAAACTCATCCACACGCATGTTTGAAGGGGTTTCGGGGTTTTTGTATGCAGTCTCTACACACATTGAAACTTTTGTGTAAAGTGAAACTCTTGTGTAAAGGTATTCTTCAGTTATCAATGCCCCATTTCCGGAAAAAGTTCTTAAACAACAGAGGTCTCGTGAAGTTTTCAGGAGCTGGCTTGCATCTATTTTTGCTTTTTGTCAGATGCTGGACAAGTTCTGTAAGGTGAATGTTTTTGAAACTCGCAGAAGGCATGTTTTTTTTTAGCTGATGCTGGTAACTTCTGCCACAATGACAGAAGCCACCAGCATCAGAAACCAGTATCAGCTGTTCTGTAAGGTGTGGCTCCTTTCATATCCAAGTTCCATGCGTTTACAAAACCCCACAGAATCAAATGTGAATAATTTTGTGACCAGGAAAAGCAACATACAATCTCTGGTTCCTTCTCTTCCTGGCTGTCAGACCCATCACCATCCCTTTTCTGTGATTTTTTCTCCCCATCTCCAACGGTGCCATGCTGGACATCAACAATGCTGCTACCACCACTCCTGCTCATGTTCCATCCTTTGGGGAATGCGCCTCCAGGACCAGTGGCTGCTGGCTTCAATCCCAAAGGACCTTCCTCCTCGAAAACGATATCCAGGAGAGATTTGATCTTTTTGCCTTTGCTGCCAGAGGGCGGTGTTTCTTTTGATGACGTCCTAGACACCTCTTTCAGGTCCCTTGAGCTTTTGGAAACTGCAGAAATTCCTGGTTCTCCCTTGTGCTCCTGGCTGGCAACAGGCGCCTCCTCATCAGATATCTCTCCGTCCTCCAAGTCCGCTGGGACAACTTCCTCGTCAACACTCTCCTCTTCAATGCGATTGTCTTCAGCAGCAGGGATTGATGAATGCTGAACTTCCAGTTCTTCAGCTTGAATAGTGCCGTTCTCCTTTGCAAGGTCACTGGAAGAGAACAAATGTTACAGTTTATATTTTTTTACTTGCTTTTTTTTTCTTAAAGCCACAACAAAATTGTCCTCAAAACAATAGGCCGATTTTTTAAACGAAGCCCATCTTTTAGGCCGCGGATTCTTTTTCGTTTGCACAGAAAATTGCATCTAAAAAGAAAATAATCCGCGGCCTAAAAGATGGGCTTCGTTTAAAAAATCGGCCCAATGTGCCTACTATGCAAGCACAAAAATTGATTTAAGATGTTTTGGGGGGGCAGTTTGAATTGCTTCCGTGGTTGTCACAACAGAACCAGCGCGATGATTCATTGCTGGAGAGTTTGAACTAGCCCATGAAGCAACTGCACAGGCTGTTGGGTGGTCCTCATGTTTTGATTTTGTCAGTTGCTTTACGAGTATTTATCATTGCAAATGTTGTTTGTTCATTGTGATGTTGCATCACTGATTGTATGGACATTTTGCCGAGGGTCATT
>JASGXE010010144.1:0-14443 GCA_030068105.1 Sinentomon sp. SZTP_YWyxl
CTTGGCTGGATAGTAATCTGCAATGTAAAAGAACATCGGTGCATGTGATTTTGCTTCATTATAACGAGTTTACTGATAGTCTTCCGGTATGCACCCACAGAATATGCCGAAACCAAGTGACGGTGAGGCTTTGCATGATGAGATATGCACTTCTACCGGGCAAGGAATCGGATTACCCGGGTAGCAGAGCAAATGAGTGGAACGTTCCCGCAACGTGTCTGGAACGTGGAATTGCTGTACGAGTGTCCCAGATTGGTGGCAAGTGATTTTGCCACGTTCCAGCCGCATGGCGAAGGCACGGCTCAACTGGAAACAAATCAAATCTCAAATACTTGCCGCCGTCTGTGTTTTCAGCAGTTGGGCGGCAATCATGTGGATCACGCCACATCCGAAGCGCGGGCCGAAAGATCACCTCCCAATGATGCGCATGATCCAAGAGACCATTGCTTGTCAACCGAAGAGGAAATGTTGCTTCTGCGGCACGAAGCGAATCGATTTAATTTCTTTGGAAATGTATTGATTCGTCCATGCGCACCTGCATAGGAGGAGCCACTTCCTCGCCAATGAAATTCTCATGGCAACGAAGTCCGCCAGGCGATCCGCGTTGGAAAGAAGCGGTTTGAAAAGTGAATTCAACTCGGAGAACGCTGATAATGCCACCCGTGCAGGTATCTTATGCAACTCTTTGCGACAAACTTCTGCAATTGCCTGCATGCAGGAGTATGCCTGCATACGAAACATTGATAGCCCCGTGGGCAGTCGAATCTCAGTTATGCTGCAATGTGCTGAAGTGAATGTGAGGAAGATTTCCATCGATGTGTTTGGTGTTTCTGTATACCTACACCAGTCGTTTCAGAGACTTGCGTGCGTATATGGACTGTGCATGATTTTGGGTTTTTTCCAGCGCTTGATGCGCATGAGGAATTAGTCATTTGGATTTGTCTCGCTGGTAAACTTCCGTTATAAAGTATCAAAAAAGTGATGGAACAGTACTTCGTTTAACATCGAGTCAAATGGGAACAGAAATGAGACCAAAAATTTGTTGCCGGATTGCGGTGTTTAAATGGGGAAAGATCGTCGAAAGACATGCGAGTGAATGGCGGACCGCGGTGCTATATCCACGGAACGTTAAATTTCTCCTGAATAAAAAAAAGGTTTTTCCCATGGTGCAAAGCTGAAAAATGAAAGCTTTCACACATGTATAACGATCCCAACCTTTCGTCGGGTAAAACTCTGTAATCATTTGAGAAACAAAAAGTGATCGAGTTTGGGTGTTCAGAATTCCGGGTTCCTGCCAGGCCTACATGGTTTCGACCTGCGGAAGAGTTGTGCATTGAGGAAGCCTTCCACTTTCCAAAAATACCAAAATCATTGTAATTTAACACCATTCGACATTGTTATGACCAGAGAAAGAGTGACATCAGCAATATTTTGTTTTTGAGCGGGGAAGAGGCCGCGCCTCCCTGGAATGCCACGGGTGTTGCAGACTCCTTCCCGCTCAAAAATAAAACGATGCTGCTATGTTATTTTTTCTCTGGTCATAACAATGTCGAATGGTATTCAAATTCAATGATTTTGGTATTTTTGGAAAGTGGAAGGCTTCCTCTCTAACTCTTCCTGAGGTCGAAACCATGTTGTAAGGAGAAAACTGCACAATCTTTAAAAATACCTGACAGGAACCCGGAACTCTGAACACCGAAACTTGAGCACCTTTTGTTTGTCAAATGATTTCAGACTTTTCTCGGACGAAAGTTGGGATCATTATACGAGTGTATGTGCTGAAGATTTTTCATACATGCGTGAAAGCGCTCGTTCTTCAGCTTTGCACTATGGGAAGCTACATCAAAACCGTCGATTTGTCTTTCATATCATAAGAGTAAAGTTCAAATTGAGACAATTTTCCCTTGGCAAAATTGAATCTTCGTGTGTGCCAACACGCGTCACTCTGTCCTCAAAGCCTTCGTGTTGGTCGCGCCGCCCCTAACTCCGCAATTTATACTGTGTGCATGATCGCTTCTGACCGAATTCAAAACCGATTATTGCTGTAGTTCGTTCTCTGAAAAACAAGACGGGGTTGACCTTGACGACTGAATGAAGGACAAAGACGCCGGATTTTTCTATTGGTTGAAACAACCAAAATTGCATTTGCAAAAGACTTCAGGGCACTTCACACGGTTAAAGAAGGCTGGGTCCACACGACGCTAAATTTACGCGCGAGTCAATTCGTGCGCTCAAAACAAAAGTGACTATTTCAGCTTGAAGGGACGAAAATGAATACCACTGCCATGCCACTTCTGAAACCCCTCTTCCCCAACGCCGCCTTCAACTTCATTCACAGGTTGAGATTAAAACTGTAAACTGTAAACTGGTGTAAGGTTTCCGGGGTGTTCGCCGAGGGCTTCTTTTCGCCCACATCAACCCATTCACACTTTGCGCCTTGCACACAAACTCATCACACACTGGCGCCATTCATACCAATCATTCACCATCCCTCTCCACTGGTGTTCGGTACCCCTGTATGTGTCTGTGGCTTTATTGTGTTTCTGTAACTTGCCGCCACTCTTGGACGGACTAAGTGTTCTTTAACGTGCACATGGTGAATTGCACACGGGACAACCTTCTTAAAGTCCCTTCCGAAGGACTAGAAGACTTGCCACTAAGTCTCCCTTTCTGTCACTGCAGTCAGAATGGAGCGTGACCCAACCCACAAATTCCAACTGTGGCGGGAATCGAACCCACAACCTTCGGATTTGGAGTCAGACCAGCCAACCAACTGAGCCACTGTGCCACCAGACAATCGTCTGCTGGGACAAAGTTCCCCGCCGAAAACCGGCACTGGAAGCATCGGCGGGGAAGGTCTGTGGAATCAGAAACATCGGTTGCATTCCGAAAGAAGCATGCATCTAATGCATTCTGTGGACAGACACATTTCGGGGGAAGCGACGTTTCGGGGGAGGGTTGTTCGGTTGTCAGATATCCCAACGTTTTTGTATTTAAGCCATAAAACAACCGTTTCCAAAAGTTTTGCCGTCCTCCCTCATTTATGTCTTTTGTCGTGTATGGAGTCCTTTCATTCTCAAATTCAGTGAAAAACAAGATTAAAAGGTTCGCTTCCAGGGAAGCCATGGTTTTGTCTTTTGCAGTGTAGTAACTTTGGAGAAGTGATTTCCAGTGCAATTATTGTAAAAGAGCATAACCAGAAAGTTTGGCAAAATGATCAAATTAAAAGTGATGTGTGTGGAAGTCATATTTTTTTCCCAATCCACTTCTGCAAGCGCCTCTCAGATTGGTTGTTGGGAATTCCAGAGAATTTCAACATTTGAAATTTCGAAAAAGGTCAGGGGGTAGCCTTGGCCGAAGGCTAGGGTAACCTAACCTCTTGAGCATCTCTGGTTGCAGTGATTCGTAACATGTGTTGAACGACCGAATAACCAATTTCCACTCACATCCATCTGCGCTCCAACACATGCCTTCAATTTCGACGATGGATGAACGCTTCCCAGCAGTGGAAAAGGAAGAGCGTTGTAGATAGAAATTAAAGTTTCTCAACACCAATCTATCCATCGAATTGGATGCTGATTTGAAGCTGAGTGTGAATACTCATGGAGAATCTGGCTAACGGTCAAGGCATACCTACATTCAGCGGCAGAATTTCGGAAGCTTTGATTCAAGTCGAAAATCCAGTTGATGTTGCCATGGAAACCGTTTTATTTGTTTTGCGACTGACGGATGATGTGAAAAGATGCCAGAATAAAACCGAATTGAGCGGTCGAATTGCTTCCATTTTTGATGAGTAGCGACCATTTTCCGTGATCGTCTTTTATTTTTTCGCGATGATGACCTGCCAGGTGATTTAAACGCTCAAATGATGAGCTTTATTCGTTCTCAAGTGGATTAATTGGGCAGCTAAGAAGGCAGTGTAGATGGAATAGGCAGTGTAGGACTTACTCGTAATTGCATAGAATAAAATGTTTACATTTGTAAAGCGATGGCAAAGAAAACACCAATCAGATCATTGTTTTCATATAAATAGCCGAAAAAAACTCAATTTGGATTATATTTTTGTTATTGTTCCGAGTTATCATCTTGCAAAGCGCGAAGCCTTTATAAAACTGTACAATCGTATAGAATAAAAATTTCACATTTTTTCACGGATCACAGAGAAAAATGAATCAGCTCTTCGTTTGCGTAAATGATAGAAAAATTCCAAATTTGGGCTAAATCCATTGCAAATGTTTTGAGTTATCGATTTGCAACGAAAATCGACGATTTAAAACAGGGCTTGTGTTTTCAGTTTCCGGGTAAAAATAACATTTTGTCTTGGCAGACGACGCATTCGCGTCTGCAAAAGACAAAACAAAAATGAATCTCAGAATAAGAAACGCCAGGTTCACATCATACTTCTCCAACTTAACCGTTATCCCTGGCCATCCCTCACCCTGGCCATCGCCTCGCGGCCGTGAACAGCGACGACAAAATTAATTGCACCACATGGTGTCATTTTAGTCAGATTTTCTGGAAAAAACTCTGGAGCGAAAAAATCTGGAAAAAAGCGATATCTGCTTGTGTTACTGATTTGACAATGTGTCACTGATTTTTTTTTCTATGTGAAAAAGGACGCAAGTAAAGGAAAGTTTCGGAGGCACCACCATTTCTCCCATTTAATTTACGTTAGTGGCTCCATTAATTTTCCCGATGCTGTACATTCATGTTGTTCCTGCCATGGTGTTACGAACAAATCGCATTCCCGCCAATAAGGAATTCTATTCCTACCAGACATTCTCGCTACGCTGGAAGTTCGCGTTTCCGCCACAGCGGAATAACACGTTCCAGCCGCGGTAGTATGCACGTTCACGCCACAGTGGAATAGCACGTTCTAGCCACGATGGATCCTCACGTTCCCGCCATAGTGGAATAACACGTTCCAGCCACGGCAGTATGCCACCTTTCCGCCACAGTGGAATAACACGCTACAGCCACGGTGGTATGCCACGTTCCCGCCACAGTGGAATAACACGCTACAGCCAGGGTGGTGTGTCATGTTCCCGTCACAGTGGAATAACACATTACAACCACAGTGGTATGCCACGTTCCCGCCACAGTGGAATAACACGTTAAAGTCGCAGTGGTATGCCAAGTTCCCGCCACAGTGGAATAACACGTTACAGCCACGGAAGCATGCCAAGTTCCCGCCACAGTGGAAAAACACGTTCCAGCCACGGAGTTATGCCACATTCCCACCACAGTGGAATAACACGTTCCAGCCATGGTGGCATGCCACGTTGCTGCCACAGTGACCAGCACCGTGGCGCCACACCGACCATATCCAAGTGGCAGCCACGTGGCCACGCCACATGTTTTCCACGTTCCGACGGAACGTTCCAGCAACGTTCCTCTGCTACCCGGGTAAGCCAGGCGTGTGATCAAGTAGTGGAAAGCTTCACACCGTGCACCATTCCAGCTAATAGCGTGTCCAATTACGTTTAGTCGGGTACCTTTCCAGAATGAGATGGATAACGGAATGGCAAAGATTTTGGTTGGATTGCATGGGAACTCCAGAAGAGGGAAGGATCACGCACGGCAATGAGACGGGCAGCCGTAGGCCGACTACAGTGCTAGCCACAGGGTTATAGCAATATGTCTAAACAAGGCCCCACTGCAGGACATTACCGCACATGAGCAGGCACGAAATGAGTAGATATATTTTAGTAAAGGAATTGAACGTTTAGGAAAGCATAGAAAGTGCGACAAGATTCCAAAACCAGGCTTGTTGCAGCGGGCCTTGCCAAAGAGCAGCGCAACAAACCAGCTCAAGTCCGGTCACGCAACACCCAGCGCCTGGTGTATAGCGAAGAAGGGATGAAGCCGTTAAAGTGGATGCGTAGGGGTAGTCGTTCACGATGAAACGGGCAGCACTTTCTGCTTTTTTGAAAGAGCGTCAATGTGACTCACAAGAAAGGGACCCCAGGCACAGCATCCATGTTCGAGAATAGTCAGGGCAGAGTTTGTAGGCCATTAATTTGATGCCTTTTTCTGTGTGAGACAGAATGCGCCCGATAGCTCCTAAAGCAGCCTTGACCTTGTTGACAACAGTGCTGATATGCTCACTCCAGTTCATGGTCCTAGGCAATGTTATCCCCAGATATTCGAAAGAGTGCACACTACAGATAATCTAGCGAATAAGTCCGTTTTTTCATTTGGATGCCAGGCCTGACCGACCTAAGGAATGTCATAAGCACACTTCCCGACATTTATTTTCATCTTCCTCTCTTGATACCAACTGAATTTTAGTGAGGTCAGAACAGCGAAGAAAGAAATCGAAATGCAGGTCAAATTCGCAATCCGTCGAGAAAGAGTGTGAGCTGCACGTTCGAAGGCGCTCCCGGCGGCACTCGTGTTTCTTGTTCTTCATTTTATCCCGTGTTAAGTCAGCCTCGGGTTTCGCTAGTATAATCCCGCCGCATGGACCTAAACCAAGTGACGGAGAGAGTTTGTATTACACCGATCAGGTTTGACTTCCACCAAGTTAATTTTCGAAATTCATACTTTTTCAATCTGACGTAAAAATGTGTGCACAAACAGTTCGAAAATTCAGTCAACGTTGCAGCATTTTTAAGCGAATCTGCGTGTTGGCAAAGCTGGCTTGTGGGGCAAACTTGGTGTAAAATTTTGTAACGAAGTGCCGCAGCAAATAGCAGACCACATAGGATATTGATTTGTGATTTATCACGGCGGATTTGCTTAAAGTTTAACAGGGTTTCCGTAGCGCTTATCGGTTGGATTACCTCGTAGGTGTTGGGGGTTTTTAGCATTGCCGGCCTGTCCAGTACCCTGGTGAGCCGAGAGATGTGACAAGGCTTTCTCTACGCAATACGTCCCTGGGCGTCGCTGAGGAGCAGTACCACAGCTTACTGCCCTGAAACGTAGTGACGCTTGGTACTGGCGTCTGAGTAGAAGTTCGCGAAGGAGCATGGGACCCCAAGAGGTTAGAATATCCTCAAATACTTACCGGAGGCTTGAATATCAAATCGTCGGAATATACGTATATCTTTGCGTTTGCGAAGATCATTGCTCCTGCATAATCATAATGAAAAGTCTTTAATTAACCACGAAAGTTATTGTTGACGTCACCTGTTATTAATCATTAATTCTGTCTTTTGATTAGCAACAGCACAGCCATCCTTAAATCTGTCTCAGGAAATGGGTGTTTTATTTTCTACTTAACAGAAATCCACTTGAGAGACGCCTTATTAATAAAAATTCAAGTGTTTAAAGCAAGCGCATTGCCGAACCTCTTGGATTTAAGTCGTCAAGTATGCAATTCAAGAACAGAAGCCTCAATATTTGGGTGTATGTCTTTCCATTGTCGGTATCGTCCCTAATTCTTGACTTATACACGTCAGGTGCATTTGGCACGGTGATATCGACGAAATAACTTAGCTTTTCCTTATTCAATACCATTTTATTATCTGGTGCGTCAATCTGAAATAAGTAACAGACACCGAAATGCGAATCTCATACTGAAATGTAAACAATTTAGAGTCATGTTTTCCAAATTAATAAGTGGTTTCGACAATCAAGACAAGTTATTGCCGACAACTTGCAGCTGCGCTGCTTATGCAGCATCGCGACAAAAACTATGGGAAAACTATCAAAACTTCTTCGCAAGTAGGTGTATGTGTTTCCAAAGTTGATCTGAAAAAATGCTGTTAGTGCAGTATGATAAGGTTCTGGAGAAAAACGTAAAGTTCGTGGTTTCTTGTCCACAATGTAAATGGGGTTTCACTTTGGCAAAAAACGAGACAGCGGTTCCAACAACCGCTCTTCCTTCAAAGTGCATTTTGGGAGACGATTATAAACAACGATGGACAGAAAATAAAAGACGCGTAAGTTCCAATAACCGCTCTTCCATCAAAAAGCTATTTGGGATGACGATTATTTAACAACAACGCACAGAAAATAAGAGACGCGTGAGTTCCAATAGCCGCTGCTCCATCAAAGTGGTAATTGGGTAGACAATTGTCAACAACGACGCACAGAAAAGAAGAGGTGCATACGTTCCAATAACCGCTCTTCCATCAAAGTGCTATTTGGGAAGACTATTAGGTATCAACAACGACTCACAGAATATAAAAGACACGTAAGTTCCAATAATCGCTCTTGCATCTAAATGCTATTTGGGACTATGATTATTTAACAACGACGCGCAGAAAATAAGAGACGCGTAGGCCTACGTTCCAATAACCGCTATTCCATCAAAGTGCTAATTGGGTAGACAATTATCAACAACGTGCACAGAAAGTAAGAGACGCGTACGGTAGAATAACCTCTACATACCTTGAGAATAACCGCTCTTGAATCAAAGTGTTATCTGGGAAGACTACAATCAAGCACAGAAAATACGAGGCACGGACGTTCCAAGAACCGCTCTTACATCATAGTGTAAATTTGGGAAGACGATTATCAACGACGAGGCAGAGAAAATAAGTTGCGCGTACGTTCCAATAACCGCTCCCTTATTATAGTGTTATTTGGGAAGCGATTATCAACGACGGCGCACAGAAAATAAGAGGCGCGTGCGTGCCCATAGTGTTATTAGGGAAACCGTTATCAACGATGACGCATTGAATATAAGCGGTGGGTACACCGTGGTTACACCGGTTGCGGATAAATAAAGGTTAGTTTCGTGTGCTGGAGAGTTGAGATAAATAAAATAAAAACAAAGGAGCGCTCATGTTGCCAAAAACTGCTCCTGCTTAGGTTCCTGTACTCAGAGTTCTGAAAACGTTCCTCATAATTTTCAATCGAGGTTGGTTGTTCATTTTGCTGGGTGAAAGTTTGGACATACGGAGTTTATCAAAAGTCTTCGAACATAGGAAGGCGATATATTAAGGTACTGGTGATTACAGACGCCATCTAATTTCAACAGAGCTTTGTGCAACTTCACGCCTCACACGAGTGTTAGGATGTTTTGTGGAGCAAGCTGCCATAGATTCTAAATTCGGCATAGTTTTTAATGAACTCCATTGTTCGAAGACTTTTGATGAGAGATGTATTCATAATCGGCTTTGATTATGACCACTTAACCAAGTTTTTTCGCTCACTAAATAACTTACGGAACATCAAAATCAAAAATTGGTCCCAAATTTATGACCATACATGTCTAAATGGGGGGATATAGGAAGATGCACGAAATTTCATAGACAAGCACAAACATAGCTGCTCGTCAGGAACAAAATTCTGTTTTGCTTTTTGCCATCCCGTTTAAAGGGCAAATCATAATTGAATTTATCTCTTGACTGTACTACCCGTATACAGCTACACTTACAACGCCATCTTGCTCCAACACGCACTGCAAATGACACTGTCATAATTGGGCCGACGAAAGGAAGACTAGGCCACGTTAGTTTTCATCGATGTTGGATAAACGAGAAAAACCGTCCGAATAATCCGAAAAGTCAGACCCTGAGGAAGAGTAGGCCAGCATATCGTGGCCTACGCTTCCTTGAACACATTTCTGTGATTGTTGCAGTTGAGGAAAACTAAGCCAGTTTTCTGATTTTCGACCTCAATGCAGACCTTCAGCAAAAAAGCAACCGTGGCAAAATGTTATGTGAGACTGATAGCAGTGAAAGTGAGTGGTTTTGCTTTGTGATTGACGGTAACAATAAAACGATTAAGAGTTTGTCTTTGTCCATTCTTTGCACAATGGAGTAAGGCAAGGCCATTGTGACGGCGACACGTTCCACCAAGCAATGCGGCGATCAACAGTGATACTGCGGCAAACAGTGAGGGCAATACTTTTTTAAACAAACCAAAAGACCCTCAAAGCAGGTAAACACATGCATGGAGTGAGACTGCAAGAGGACGCGAACTCAAAAAGAGAAAGGAAAGATGTTCGCACTGGAAATGAAGCTTTGCCGTTCTTTGCTGGTCAACCGCCGCTGTCATGAGAACTTTGATTCTTTCGTCCATGGATACGGTGCCCGTGTTGGACAGAGCCATCAGCTCAGAGGAGCAGGCGCTGCTTCCTGTTGTCGTCATGTGGTCGCATAGAGACGTGATAAATGGACGATTGAGGGAAATGCCATCACAACTTCAAACTTGTCTGCAGTTGACTTTCAGGAGAATCTTCCTGCCACGAAACGGGAGGCATCGCCTGCAGATACTTTGCAATTTTTTGTGGAATATCCGTGACCATGTTTGACCACGCGTAACTGATGTTTGACCATGAACATGTTTGTTTGTCCATTATAACCTGACATGGGCTTTTTCTGCATCTTTCTCTGGTCCTGCGACTTTCTTAAAAAAAAGCCGAAACCTTTCACCTGCAAAGCCGGAATTCGATGTGTCTTTCTTGCACTGAAAGGCACAAAAAACGACATGGGCTTTTTCTGCACCCGTCTTGGGTCATCCTGCGACTTTCTTCAGAAAAAGTCGCAAACTTTCACCTGCAAAGCCGGAAGTCGATGTGTCTCTCCTGCACCGAAAAGCACAAAAACCAACATGCCTTTTCTGCACCCGTCTTGGGTCATCCTGGGACTTTCTTCAGAAAAAGCCGCTACCTTACACTTGCCAAGCCGGAAGCCGACATGTCTTTCTTGCACCGAAAGGCTCAAAAAACGACATGGACTTTTTTCTGCATCTTTCTTGGGTCATCCTGCGAATTTCTTCAGAAAAAGCCGCAATCTTTCACCTGCCAAGCCGGAAGCCGATATGTCTTTCTTGCACCGAAATGCTCAAAAAACGACATGGACTTTTTTCTGCATCTTTCTTGGGTCATCCTGCGAATTTCTTCGACAAAAGCCGCAACCTTTCAAATGCCAAGCCGGAAGCCGATATGTTTTTCCTGCCCCGAAAAGCTCAAAAAACGACATGCATGGGCTTTTTCTGCATCTTCCTTGGGTCATCCTGCGAATTTCTTCCGAAAAAGCCGCAGCCTTTCACCTGCCAAGCCGGAAGCTGATATGTCTTTCGTACACCGAAAGGCTCAAAAACGACATGGGCTTTTTATGCATCTTTCTTGGGTCATCTTGCGACTTTCTTTAGAAATATCCGCAACCTTTCACCTGCCAAGCCGGAAGCCGATATGTCTTTCCTGCACCGAAAGTCTTATAAAAACGACATTGGCAGTTTCTGCATCTTTCTTGGGTCATCCTGCAACTTTCTTCAGAAAAAACCGCAACCTTTCACCTGCCAAGCCGGAAGCCGATATGTCCTTCTTACACCGAAAGGCTCAAAAAACGATATGGACTTTTTTCTGGATCTATCTTGGGTCATCTTGCGAATTTCTTCAGAAAAAGCCGCAACCTTTCACCTGCCAATCCGGAAGCCGATATGTCTTTCTTGCACCGAAAGGCTCAAAAAACGACATGGGCTTTTTCTGCATCTTTCTTGGGTAATCCTGCGACTTTCTACAGAAAAAGCTGCAACCTTTCACTTGCCAAGAAGGAAGCCGATATGTCTTTCTTGCACCGAAATGCTTATAAAATGACATTGGCCTTTACTGCATCTTTCCTGGGTCATCCTGCGACTTTCTTCAGAAAAAGCCGCAACCTTTCACCTGCGAAGCCGGAAGCCGATATGTCCTACTTGCACCGAAAGGCTCAAAAAAAGACATTGGCCTTTACTGCATCTTTCCTGGGTCATCCTGCGACTTTCTTCAGAAAAAGCCGCAACCTTTCACCTGCGAAGCCGGAAGCCGATATGGCCTACTTGCACCGAAAGGCTCAAAAAAAGACATGGGCTTTTTCTGCATCTTTCTTGGGTAATCCTGCGACTTTCTTCAGAAAAATCCGCAACCTTTCACCTGCCAAGCCGGAAACCGATATGTCCTTCTCACACCGAAAGGCTCAAAAACGATATGGACTTTTTCTGCATCTTTCTTGGGTCATCCTGCGACTTTCTTCGGAAAAAGCTGCAAACTTTCACCTGCCAAGCCGGAAGCCGCAAAAAACGACATGGGCTTTTTTCTGCATCTTTCGTGGGTCATCCTGGTACTTTTTTCAGAAAAGCCGCAACCTTTCACCTGTCAAGACGGAAGCCGATATGTCTTTCTTGCACCGAAAGGCTAAAAAAACGACATTGGTTTTTTCTGCATCTTTCTTGGGTCATCCTGCGACTTTCTTCAGAAAAATCCGCAACCTTTCACCTGCCAAGCCGGAAACCGATATGTCCTTCTCACACCGAAAGGCTCAAAAAACGATATGGACTTTTTCTGCATCTTTCTTGGGTCATCCTGCGACTTTCTTCAGAAAAAGCTGCAACCTTTCACTTGCCAAGCCGGAAGCCGATATTTCTCTCTTGCACCGAAAGACTTATAAAACGACATCGGCCTTTACTGCATCTTTCCTGGGTCATCCTGAGACTTTCTTCAGAAAAAGCCGCAACCTTTCACCTGCGAAGCCGGAAGCCGATATGTCCTACTTGCACCGAAAGGCTAAAAAAAAAGACATTGGCTCTTTCTGCATCTTTCCTATGGGTCATCCTGCGAATTTCTTCGGCAAAAGCTGCAAACTTTCACCTGCCAAGCCTGAAGCCGCAAAAAAACGACATGGGCTTTTTTCTGCATCTTTCGTGGGTCATCCTGGTACTTTTTTCAGAAAAGCCGCAACCTTTCACCTGCCAAGACGGAAGCCGATATGTCTTTCTTGCACCGAAAGGCTCAAAAAACGACATGGGCTTTTTCTGCATCTTTCTTGGGTCATCCTTCGAATTTATTCAGAAAAAACCGCAACCATTCACTTGCCAAAGCCGGAAGCCGATATGTCTTTCTTGCACCGAAAGGCTAAAAACGACATGGGCTTTTTTCTGCATCTTTCTTGGGTCATCCAGGTACTTGTTTCAGAAAAGCCGCAACCTTTGACTTGCCAAGCCTGAAGTCGATGAGTCTTTCTTGCATCGAAGAAAATGACATGGGGTTTTTCTACAACTTTCTTGGGTCGTCCTGCAACTGTCTCGGGAAAAGACGGAACATCTGATGAACCAAGCGACCAGAAAACCTGTCTGTATCGCCTGGCGCAAAAATCGACATGGACTTTTCCTGCGTCTTTCGTTGGTTAACGTTGCCATTTGGGGTCGGACATTTTTATACCAAACTGTGGTTTTGACGAAGGTATACATATATAGCTCTCCGATGGCTTGCACATGGCGCAGGCCGCCTTAAAAAATCGGCGCACAAAATGTTGGAAGGGTATACCAGAGCCGGAGAAGATTCGGCTGCTTTTCTGTTGGGAATGTTTTGTATATTGGCAGTCATGAGAAGTGGTTCAAAGAAACGATCGAGGAAATGAACTGACAAGCATAAAGTCCAGTGTACCACTCTGCCTCCCTTCAGGTAGAGGTATATCGTGCAAGTCCAGCTGTGGCTTGATCAGCTGTGGTTTGATCTTTGATCATTCAACGGTGGGTCGACCCAAAGGGACAAAAACGAAATCGCAACGAAGGAACCGAGGAGCCAACAAGCGTTGGCGGTCACAAAAGAATTTATTTTTTACAAATTGATTTATTGCCTTTTTGTATTTTTTGAAAAAATCGAATCATCCAGAGATGCCATTCTGCGAGTGCTCCCGTCACCTCGGAATGCTATGGACCTTTACATCAGCAAAAGAGCCGCATTTTGTTGTAAAAAGACTTCGAGGGAGAGACACGCCATCTCCAGGCCGTTCAGGTAGCCAAACTTAATAGATTAATGGTCAACTTGGCTTAACCATCCTCACCAGATGAGAGGCCATATTTATGTGAGGAAGATTAGGCCAGTGATGATGCTGGCCTAGACTTCCTCGACTTCCTATAGATCTGGCCACATTTTCATGGTTTGAATGCTTTAGCCTAGTCTTCCACTCACCACTCAAAATGACCAAATGCCTGTATGGAAGCGTAGGCCAGTATGGGGCTGGCCTACACTTCCTCGAACTGGCAACAATTTCCAAATTTCAGTGTTTGAACTGAAATTGCACAATTTCAGTAAGTTTTTCAGAAAATTTGATAGAACAAAAAAAGATGCGGAATCAAAAGTTCACTGTGAAAACATCAAAATCTCAAAATCGAAAATTTTTGACTTGGCCTAGTCTTCCTATCGTCGGCCCAATTGAATGGAAGAAAAAAAAATGATTTTATAGGACATCAGCAAGAGGATCGATTACGGAAACAGGAATAAGTCACTTGTGAGAAAGAGCATAGCAGCGGCGGAATTTATTGCACTCATTATGTGTTTTTCCCATCTGTTGCCGCCAAAACATTGTTTTTTTCTTTTTCCTCACATGCAGGCGATAGAAATAAAAGCTCCAGATTTCAACAGATCTTTCTGGAGATGTAAATTTTGCCCTCGGTCATAAAAGAGGATCTTTAGTTTCTGGATCATACAGAGATTTTGTTCAAATGTGAACAGTAGCAGTTTTTGCATGTGTGAGTACATCAATTTCGCTACCGCTGCACACCCATT
>JASGXE010010145.1:0-23329 GCA_030068105.1 Sinentomon sp. SZTP_YWyxl
AAACCTGGCTTGGAGATGACAGCGTGAAGTGTGTCTGTGTTCCACAGAATGTGTTCTTAGCTGGAATCCGAGAACTGCTGAAAAGTTCAAGTTTTGTTCCTAAACCTCATCAACCAAGGGACACCTACCTTATTGGGTATCTTTATCCTGGAATTTAAAAAACAAATTAACTCTCTTTTTGCTGCCTCGTTTGATGTGGATCTTTTTATATTCAGGATGTTTCGAAAATAAAATCCGACTTTCAACTTGATAATGGCAGAGTAATTTCTTTTCTTGTAAACGGTGAGAAATTAGTGTCAGGATCACCAGCGTTTGATTGACTTCTGACTCGCTCGGGTATTGTGTTTTGAATACTTCACCATTTTCATTATATCAGAGAATTTTGTGCATCATGGAAAATCTGGGAAGTGTCAGGGAGACTAGGTGAGAGTCTTCACAATTCAGGGAAAAGCCACACGAAGGTTGATACGTGGCTCGTTAAATGAATTTTTTAAGTTAGCTCAGAGCTTGGCTGGCGTTCCCGATTTTCGAGATTTTTTGATCACTTGTAATGCCAACCCTTGTTGACTAATGTTCCAAAGGGAATGCGAATCAGCCTCTGTGATACTTAGATACAGGCATTTGAAAATGTTCCGCTTTTTACTGTGCCAAAAAAGCATGGTTGTTCCAAATAGGGTCAACAACTTAAATTGTTTATTCAGATGCCTCCTCCAGAATATGTTACCAAAATTCAGGCCATTTTGACAGTTGTTCACACAGGTCAGTGACTCAAGTTTGCAGCTTCCTGTTGGTGGTTTGAACATTCCCGAAGTGGCACAGGTGCTTTAGAAATAACCTTGTTATGCAAAGAAAATTCCAGCCACGAACTGAACAAAACATGGATGGTGAAACGAAAGTGGTTCCGCATAGTGAGAGTGCACCTGTTGGCGATTGTGCCTCCAGTTAGTGCCCATTCTGTGACAGGAGTTTCAGCAATCGACCATGATTCCGGAAACTTTGGGTCAAATGTGTGTCTCAAGCAATCTGCTCAAACGCCATTGAGCGCAAAGGCAATTAAACAAGTTTATGCGCAAAGAAAACGTAAAATTATTCAGCTCTGGCTGTTCAAAAATTATCAGCAGAGAATAAACAAACATGATGAAAATAAAATTGATTTTGTTGTTGGGTAAACACCTGCAAGAAATTAACGTAGTTTGAATGAATATTGGCTGAACCACAAGGTTTTTCCTCATTAACTCCCATGAAGTATGTGCACCATGAAGTATGTGCATCTTGACATGAATTTCGATGCTAGTTTGCCTGAAGTTAGTACCCTGTTGGAAAATAAAGTTGGTCTTGATGCTCGTCTGCAAGGAACATATGGCAATGAAGTGTGCCACTTTTGATCTTTTCCGAAAATTTAAAATAACATGGCAGGACTTCCAATTCCTAACACTTGCCAAATCAGCCAGTTCAGATGACAAGCAAATCAGCCAGTTCAAATGACAAAAGTAACTCATTTCATGAGATCACAGTTTTCCAGGTACTTGCACAAGATACGTAGCTGAAAATTTGTAAGAAGGTTACTAAAATGCATCAGGTATTTTGTTTGGAAGTATAGCAGCAGCGGAATTAGATTACTCATACAGTCATACATGTAAAAAATTGCCATTCTTTAGATTTTGGCAAAAAATACAGTCTACAGAAATTAAGGATCCTATTTTATAACCGAGGCCAAAATCCGACTCCTGTAGAAAGCTTTGTTGCAATTTGGCACTTTTATTTCTACCAACTGCATAAGAGTAAAAAGAAATAAAAAAAGTGGAGGCAACAGTTTGATGGGAAAAACACGTGTATGAGTAATCTTTTTCCACCGCTACTATAAATACTCAATGTAAATCGTCCCTTTCCCATTTTTGGGGCCAACTTACAAAACTCATTTACTGACCTTCATTAGCAATTGTTTAATTTTTATATTTCCATGACGGAATTTATGCATTTGTCATCCATATGCACTCATTTTTTGTAAAAATATGATTGGTGAGATTTTGCAAAAACTCCATGCTGCAGAAATTAAAGATTCTCTTTTCTAACCGAGGTCAAAATCTAACACTTCCAGAAAGCCTTGTTGTAATCTAGTGCTTTTATTTCTACCTACTCCTACACAGGAGTGAAAAGAGAAAAAAAAACATTGGATGCAAATAAAATGGGAAAAACAAACAATGAGGACATTTATTCCGTCATGACACTACAATGAAGTTGAAGAAGGAACAAATTATTCTGGGACCTGTTTCCAAATTATTCTGGGACCTGTTTCTTTATCTTCACAGTCTTCCTGCTGGTCGCCGAGAAATGGAGTCGACCAGGCCCAGTTTTAGGCGAAGGCCACGGCCTACGCCTGATTTTCCCAGGGGAGGCAATATTTTTTTTTTTGAAGCAAACACATTTTAACTTCCAACAATGCATACCATACCCAAAGTCTTTGACAAACCCATGCGAATGCGATGTTCTGGCTTATGTGTTTCTCTTCATACAAACAGAAAAAATCGTCAATATCAATTCGGCGAGAACACGGCCTCATCTCATCCCCAGGACTTGGATAACGTTATCAAATAAAATTCTGTGTGTCGCAACCTCAAGGACCGGACTGCACCCCAGCCCAGTCCAGTCAGCCAGGCGGTAGGCGGGGTCAACACCTCATGCTGCAATTTTAAAAGTCGAGTTGCCTGCAATTGGTAGAACTGAGCAATGGCCATGTGATTCACGTCGAAACAAATCTTGATATGCCTCCCAATCTTGATTTTCCACTCCATGCAGCTATTCAACCGAGGGCGTGCATACAGGAGTTTTGTGAAAAAATGCTGTTTTTTGAAAAAGTGAGCATTCTGAGCAACATTTTGAGGTCACATTTTTCAAAAATTTCTTCCCCTTCGGGGAGGGGGCCCCCTCCCCCAGCATGCAACGCTGCTTCGGGGGCGCAATTTTTTCACTTTTGCCATGGACGTCAATTCGAAACAAAAAATGAGGACGGCAATTCGACTTCAGGCCTGCAGTCGGACATGGCCTGAAAACTGGCCTGGAGTCAACAGTCAAAATGACAAACCAGTCTTTCTCTTGCCGGAGGTGTAATGCCAGTTAACATTGACGGTGCATCAACAAGAAGTTGGCTGGGTATCAAATCCAAGATATCAAAGTATCCTTGATGAGCAGAGAAAAGAGAAATGCCAGTCGTCCACAACAGCTGCAAAGAGAGCTACCCAATGTTAAGTTTCTCTGGAGAAGCTAAGGAAACAACTGGAAACAAAATGATTGGAGCTTGATGATCAAAGAACTGGTGTCAAGAAGAATATCCGGTTGCAAGAGATAAACCATTTAAGGTAAGGATATCACCTATCGGACCAACTTCGGTGTCTGTGGTCCGATTTTTATGAACTTTTTTTTGTTTTGTTTTGTAGGTCTTTCTTAATCTAAAAACATGGTGCAGAGTAGGGTTTTCTATCAATTTTAGTTTTTGAGAAAAAATCAAAAATGCGTTGGAAAAGTGCTTTGCGTTAGAATTCATACTACTCCTAAACGCCTTGGCCGATCTGGGAGATATTTATCAGGAGGTTAATATGTGTCAATGACTGCAAATACTACCTCCACAAACTATCTGTGACCTCCAAAACTCTTTGAATAGTCGTTTTCCCTTTAGCGCTGGACTTTTTTGGGCGCGTATGAAATTCAAATCCCCCAAAATGGGCCTTAAAATGGTGCTAAGGTTCCAATTGAGGCAGATTTTTTTGGGAATATGTCCCCGGAGAGCTGGTGAAAATTTCAGCCAAATCGGTCGAGCCGTTTTGGAGGAGATGCATTTGTCAACTTGAAAATAGCCAAAAATAGCAAGCGGAGATATAGTGCCAAACAAAAATGTCGGGTTTCCGCGACTTGCAGAATTACAACCGATTCCGCCTGTGGGAGCTACCTTTGGAAATTCACTACAACCGCAATTTTAGTCCGATTTTGACGAAACAAAGACCATTTTTTTTCAGTAAATGTTCAGCTTTCTGGTGATATCATTTGTGGAAAAATCGATTTTTTTTATGAATTTTCATCAAATTCAGTGATAGCCTTACCTTAAGAGAGGCTGCTAAATATTTTCAACACATTCCTCAATTTTATATAGTTTCAATACACTGAGTTTTCAACTGGAAAACGGTGATTTTTGTTCTCGTTCCATTTGCATGGGTACCATGACAAAGATAAAGAAGTTCAAGAATGGGCCAGGATTAAAATTTCACATTTTTTGTAAACAAATCTGGAAAATGTAAACCCATGGGAATAAACGAGCACCACGTGGAATTAGTTCCAAGAAAGAATGCATCATACCAAGGAGTGCAAACCCGAGGGAGCCTCATACCGTGTTTACATCTGAATTTTTAATGATCATTAAAAGGAAGCTCATTAATCGAAGCGATCGATTAATGATGATTTGTTTTGGCCCGTTTACATTTGCATTTTCGCCAAGCATCATTAAAAAAGAATGCGGATTAATGATCATTAATCTTTCGATTTTGCCGTTTACACTTGCGTTTTTCCGGGAAATTTTCGATCAGGAAACCGCAACAGTGAAATATGAGCGTTCTTTCAGAACTGAAATTCCAGATTGGGGGTATAGCTCAGTGGTAGAGCATTCGACTATAGATCTAGAGGTCCCGGGTTCGATACCCGGCCGCTCCATGATTTTTTCAGATTCCGAAAGACAATTTTTACACGAAAGATACCCACATATGTGTCACAAAAACATCAATGCTGGTTCGGTGGGGGAAACAAACAACAGAATTTTCGTCTTTCTAAATGCCAACACGCCCTTGTTGCTGACATTTGTGGAAGAATATATCCGGTGGTGAGATGTGCTTGAAATTGCGACAAATGGGTTCCCCCTTTTCATGCAGACCGCAGTTTCAGAAAACGAAAAAGCGACTTTCACACCGACTTGAGAAAACAGTTCCAATGGGTGTCTGTAAGTGCGAAACAAGAAATCCACGCCAACAAAAACGTTTTTCATGGGCCTTCCAAGTCCCCGTCGTTTTATTGTTAAACTGCGTAGGCCCTATCTTGCCAAACACTGACAGGGGCTGCCTGCCCACAGGCAGCTCGCTCCTTTTTGTCTCACAGGTGATAATAGGTGGTTGACCCTTGCAACCTCAGCCAGGGCGCACTGGCGCGACTCCGGTCAAAAATGCCTGGGGAGTAAAAAAGTCGACATCTGTTTCTCGCTGGGGGCATCTGTTTCTCGCTGGGGGCATCTGTCTCTCGCTTCCTCAATGATGACCGCGTTTTCTCCAACAAATCACAATTTACACAAAAGTCGGTAATCGGTGCAATTCGACATTTTCCACAATTCTCCAACAGAAACACGTTCAAGATCGACAAAAAACAACGTGCGAAACGAAATTCGAACTTCACGTGATTTTGGGTCAAATTTTCATTTCGACAAAAATGCGCATGAAACGAGTCACGACTCCGAGAATTCGTCAGGTAATGAAGTCCTGCCCAAATTGTTTTGGTCCCACCAGCGAAAGATGCAGATTTAACAGATTGAGTCAGTGGGCCAATCGATCTGGTGTTTTTCTTGACCAAGGATGCCTTTCGGTTTGTGTGATGCCGGTTATTTTTGGTGAAAAGAAGCCCTCGAAAACCTTTCGTCTCATCATGTCCAACTGCACGCATTTTCTGAGCAACCGAGAATATTGTTCTATCTCTGTGCGTGGGATCATCGACTGTCGTGGACCCTGCGCAGGAGCTGTTCAAAATGCAATTTGGAAAAATCAAATCTTCAAATCTGCCTCATCCCCGCCTCAACCTCCTCATTAGCCTCAGCTGCCAGCCTCCTAGGAGGCTGATTTGCATGGGCTTTTCGTGGGTATTTCTTGCGTAAATCGTGTGCCTGGCTCATGTGCTTTTCCTGTGCCTTTTGGCGCAAAGATTCGCATGGGCTTTTCTTGTGCCAAATGATGCGCCAGGTCGGCCATTAGGCCCGGACATTTTTATACCGTAGAGTGCACTCGGCGCCGGTATGGCTCTTGTTTGGCAGGCGCTTGGCGCCGGCCTTTATTCTTTAAAAAACGGCGCATGAAATGCTGCCTGGGCATCCACCTCAACCGCCTCAGCATGGTTCGGCAAATCGGCTGAGGCAGAGGAGGCAGGGATGAGGCGGTAGACAAGTCTTTGGTGGAACTGTTACCGATTAAAATTCAAATTATCCCTTGTTTCTTGTGATTATTTGCAAAGTAAAAAGTTTTTTTTAATGAATAATAAAGAAGGGCCGAAGTATGTACGCCTTGAGAAACCTACCCCTTGGTTGATGGGGAAGAAATAGTCACCGGATTTTGATTTTCCCAGATCCAGAAGCGAGAAAAGATTCACGACAACGGAGTGAGAAACCTCAGTAGGCAGGCACCTGTCCTTGTAGATTTTGTTCTTTCATTTCGAAAATGGAATCCTTTGTCCTTTGTGAATTGATTCAATTGCAACACGCATGAGCGCATCTTGTCACTTGGCTGTGCACATCGTGTGCAAAAGAAAATTGCTGAGAAAAACGCGTGAAAAAGAAAAACCAAACAATTGCTGCGGAAAAAGTGGGGAACAACTAGACAGACAAACAACTTGGATGACCAACTTGACGGACAGAGCAAAACGATGAAACCCAACCTCTTTCTCTTCCCTGGATGAAACCAGCCTGCGCAGTAACAATAGAACCAGAAATTCAGCTTTGGGAAACAGACCTGGCACAGTGGCCTAGGGGTAGATTCAGAGACTCTGACGCGGGCGGCCCGGGTTCGATCCGCACCTCTGCTCCATTATTTAAACTTTTCAAATCCAGCATTTTTGGAGGATATTCGAAACTATTTCGTCATTTTTTGTTTTGGAATATGATTTCCTTGAATTAACAGCAACATTTAGGCAGCATGATATGCAGAATTTGCGCTTCTGGACGTGCAAAAGTGCTGAAGAGACCGCAAAAGCACAAAACTTCTTGAACATCATTTAAAATAAATTATCTTCCTGATGACATTCCCTTAATGATCATTAATTTTAGGCGTTTAATCCAGAATTAATGACAATTAAAAATGAAAAATAAATGATGTTCCGGAACGTCATTAATCGAAAAAATTGGAAAAAAGCGTTTACACTTGCGAAATTAATGATCATTAACTTTTTAATGATCATTAAAAACAGATGTAAACAGGGTATCAGAATGGGCACTTTTGGGATACTCCACGAAATTAACATATTTCTACCAATTTTAACTCCCTACCACTCACGGATTTGCCTTGACATCCAGGTTTGTTCAGAAAAAGATGAACTTTTGATGGCGAGAGATGATCTTGAAGGCCAAAAGGGTTCCAAAGGTTTGGACGGATGGAACCGATTGTTTAGCACAGCAAAGTACCATTGCAATGTAAAAACCAGATGCAGAATGACAATACACTCGGGAAGTGGAAAAAATCGAGTGGTTTTTTATCGAAGAAAAGCACACACTGAAAAAGATTGATGCAAGTGCAAGATAGCCGATGAGTAAATTCTCACCCCAAAGGATTAAAGCTCCTGCCAAACGAGAGTTGATCATGTGAAGTGCACAGGGTGTATTAAAAAAAGGTAAATGCACTCAATTTGAGGAATTATTCCTCGTGCCATTACAAACGAGATGGAATAAAATTTTCCTAACATTTATCATTCTCACTCCTTCAGGATTTTTTTTGCCAATGGCCATTATTGGAGGTCCAAAAATCAAAATCGTCCAAAAATCAAAATCATCCAAAAACGATGGAATTTTGCAATTTATTGGAATGTCGGAAATGCTGACTCAGCACAATCTGATTTTTTGGCCACATTTGCTGTGCAGAAAAAACTCATCAAAGCAGCTTTAGTCTCGAATGTTGTTCTGTGATTCACCACTCCTTGTTCAAACCAAACAATATCTGTGATCGTGTCATTTTTAAAATTATTGTTGCATCTCAACTTTATATCTCAGCAAACACCACTGGTGCTCAATCCAAAAAGCTCGGTGCTGGCTAATCTATAAAATCACGTTTGCTTTCATTGAACTATCCCAACATAATTTTTCTTACACATATGACATAATGCTGCATTTTGTTGACAAATAATTAGTGGCCACACTTAGCGGCAGCCTTCAGAATCAACAAGCACCAAAAATTTGATAAAATATTGATTTTAATTCAACAATTTCAAAGTGGTGAAACGTATTATAAAAGATATTTTTGTATGAACTAAAGCAACAAATTTTCCAAAAATGTTCACAGCATTAGATAAGTGAAAACCTAACAAATTACAGTTGTTATCGGAGAGTGGCTACATGATAGAGAGACACTTATTGTAGTGTGGAATGCTTAGAAATCAGATTAAGATGGAAACCAGTTGTGCCTTGGAGGCTTTTCGAAAGAGAGGTGAAATTATGATGACAGACTGCAAGTGGGGTTGAAACTTGGAGGTGCATTTTTGTGATATTTAGGTACGAGAGGCGTTCAATAAGTTTCAGGCTTTGCATACAATTTTTTATTTCATGATGTTTTCCTCTCATGATATCAAAACTTGGTCTGTTCCAAGAGATGCTGGTATGAATTTCAGATTAATCCGATGCAAATTATTCATGTTATCGCTGTTTGAATTGAATAGACCCGAAATGGCCAAAATGAACATTTTGCTCAAATGAGAAAGGGCCTTTTTTCAGAGGATCACAAAATTCAAAATCTGGCTCACTGGCCAAAGTTCCGACTGCAGAAATGCGTAAATGATGATGCTGTCATCTTTATTTATGCACTTTTGGAACTTCGGCCCAGAGAGCCAGATTATTGAATTTAGAGTTCCTCTGAAAAACGGCTCTTTCTCGTTTGAGCAAATTTTGGCCGATTCTGGTGTTTTCATTTCAAACAGCGACAAAATGGATAATTTGCATCGGATTAATCTGAAATTCAAACCAGCATTTTAGAACAGACCAAGTTTTGATATCATGAGAGGATTTCGACGATTTTAATTTCTGTGGTAATTTCGGGGTAATCTTGGTGATTTCGACGGAGAATTTTCAACGATTTTATCTTCTTATCGTTGTTTCGGAAGCATTACGAGGAAGACAACATCTCATCAGATCTCATCTCGATAAGAGATGCATGATGTGTCAGAAACATCGACTCGCCGATATGTAGATTTAATTTAATTTAATTTTAAACACTTGCAAGGGCCAGCCCAGCGCAAGCCAACAAAATCGACTCGATTCACCGATATGGCGATGGGATAAAATCACCGATACTACCCGGGTTTGGGTTATACCCGAAATGATGACGAACAATAATGAAGAATTGGCAGCCAGAGAACAATCAGTTCTTGACCAAAGTTAAATGGACAATGGTTAGACTCCCATTTTCCTCTGTTGATAACAAGCTGATTTGTGCCGATTTCAAACTGCAATATCCAAGAACTGCAACTGAGTCTGGAAACTTGCTGCATATCTGTCTTTGCTCATTAACAGTACATGCATTTGGTTTTTGGTAGATGAAATTTTTTTCTTCAATTCAGCAAAAGCTGAGTCATCATTGGCCATATCTGATAACAATTATGGAAAATAATTTTAATAAATGCAGGCATGCAATTGACAAGAAAATGAGACGAGCACAAGAAAGCCACATGATCTCAAATTCATCATACAGGAGCGACGGGCAACAATAGTTGTTTTATTCCGCTCCGGAGGTTGAACTCTCTCACCGATGACACGAGGGAAGCAGTCCTCAGACACAGGATACCTGGACCTAGAAAATGTCGAATCTTGAGAAAACATCACTGATATCTTGGGCAAGTTAAAAAATCTGCAACTCTTTGAATCTGCTATGATTGTCCAATGATAGTAGTGACTTGGTAATTTGTGCCAGATTTTCCACCGCTTTTGGTGAGCAATCTTTGGCAGCAGCAGTATGTGGGTATGAGATGCTCTTGCCCTCTGACAGTACACTGGTCAAAAGTGTTTGTCAAATTGGTGTTCGTCAAGCAGCCATTGTGATGAAAATGCACTGTTCATTCTTCCTAGAGTAATTTTGGTCATCAAATATTCCATTCACCTTGCTGAGGTCCTAAATAGATGGAGCTCATTCTTTCCCCAAACGGGAAGAGAAACCATGCAGTCATTTTAAAATGGCAGCTGAATAACTGCAAGATCGTAGAATCGGTTTGGGAATGGAGGAATTTGGAAAGGATTAGTAAGGTGTAACTGTGAGTGATGGAGTGAGACTTTTTCTCCATCCACCACAACCTGTGCCAGTCCACCACCAATCACGTTGCATCTGCATTTATTGGAAGATCGTCCCATAAAACTCGCAAATTATGGTGGCAACTATTTGTCAGCGCATTCTTCTTTTACGAATAAATCAAATTTTCTCATCTTGTCAACTCAGTGCAGCATGATGCACTATCATCACTGCAAAACATGCCATACGTTTCCAATGGGGTTTTTGTTGTCTGAGCAATTTTTTATTACTGTTACTATTTTTATTTTTTATTACTACTTAAAGTTACCTGAACAGCAATTTCCTCTCATGCAGAACTCCATCCAAGGAAAAAGTTAAAGTGCATCCCACAAGAGATGCTGGTATGAATTTCTGTTCCAAGAGATGCTGGTATGAATTTCAGATTAATCCGATGTAAATTATTCATGTTATCGCTGTTTGAATTGAATAGACCCGAAATGGCCAAAATGAACATTTGCTCAAATGAGAAAGGGCCTTTTTTCAGAGGATCACAAAATTCAAAATCTGGCTCACTGGCCAAAGTTCCGACTGCAGAATGCGTAAATGATGATGCTGTCATCTTTATTTATGCACTTTTGGAACTTCGGCCCAGAGAGCCAGATATTGAATTAGAGTTCCTCTGAAAACGGCTCTTTCTCGTTTGAGCAAATTTTGGCTGATTCTGGTGTTTTCATTTCAAACAGCGACAAATGGATAATTTGCATCGGATAATCTGAAATTCAAACCAGCATTTTAGAACAGACCAAGTTTTGATATCATGAGAGGATTTCGACGATTTTAATTTCTGTGGTAATTTCGGGGTAATCTCTGGTGATTTCGACTGGAGAATTTTCAACGATTTTATCTTCTTATCGCTGTTTCGGATGCATTACGAGTCGGATAACATCTCATCAGATCTCATCTCGATAAGAGATGCGTGATGTGTCGGAAACATCGACTCGCCGATATGTAGATTTAATTTAATTTAATTTTAAACACTTGCAAGGGCACAGCCCAGCGCAAGCCAACAAACATCGACTCGATTCACCGATATGTAGATGGGATAAAATCACCGATACTACCCGGGTTTGTGTTATACCCGAAATGAAGACATGACAATAATGAAGAATTGGCAGCCCAGAGAACAATCAGTTCTTGACCAAAGTTAAATGGACAATGGTTAGACTCCCATTTTCCTCTGTTGATAACAAGCTGATTTGTGCCGATTTCAAACTGCAATATCCAAGAACTGCAACTGAGTCTGGAAACTTGCTGCATATCTGTCTTTGCTCATTAACAGTACATGCATTTGGTTTTTGGTAGATGAAATTTTTTTCTTCAATTCAGCAAAAGCTGAGTCATCATTGGCCATATCTGATAACAATTTATTATGGAAAATAATATTAACAAATGCAGGCATACAATTGACAAGAAAAAGAGACAAGCACAAGAAAGCCACATGATCTCAAATTCATCCTACAGGAGCGGCGGGCAACATAGTTGGTTTAATCCGCTCCGGAGGATGAACTCTCTCAACAATGACACGAGGGAAGCAGTCCTCAGACACAGGAAGTAGCTGGCCACTAGAAAATGTCGAATCTTGAGAAAATATCACTGACATCTTGGGCAAGTAAAAAATCCTGCAACTCTTTGAATCTGCTATGATTGTCCAATGATAGTAAGTGACTTGGTAATTTGTGCCAGATTTTCACCGCTCTTTGGTGAGCAATCTTTGGCAGCAGCAGTATGTGGGTATGAGATGCTCTTGCCATCTGACAGTACACTGGTCAAAAGTGTTGTCAAATTGGTGTTCGTCAAGCAGCCATTGTGATGAAAATGCACTGTTCATTCTTCCTAGAGTAATTTTGGTCATCAAATATTCATTCACCTTGCTGAGGTCCTAAATAGATGGATGCTCATTCTTTCCAAACGGGAAGAGAAACCATGCAGTCATTTTAAAATGGCAGCTGAATAAATCTGCAAGATCGTAGAATCGGTTTGGGAATGAAGGAATTTGGAAAGGATAAGTAAGGTGTAACTGTGAGTGAGTGGAGTGAGACTTTTTCTCCATCCACCACAACCTGTGCCAGTCCACCACCAATCACGTTGCATCTGCATTTATTTGAAGATCGTCCCATAAAACTCGCAAATTATGGTGGCAACTATTTGTCAGCGCATTCTTTCTTTTACGAATAAATCAAATTTTCTCATCTTGTCAACTCAGTGCAGCATGATGCACTATCATCACTGCAAAACATGCCATACGTTTCCAATGGGGTTTTTGTTGTCTGAGCAATTTTTTATTACTGTTACTATTTTATTTTTTATTACTACTTAAAGTTACCTGAACAGCAATTTCCTCTCATGCAAAACTCCATTGTAAGGAAAAAGTTACAAGTGCATCCCACAAAACATCAGTAATTTTAAAGAACACAAAACAAACTTAAAGATCACAATCAGTAATCTCAAAGAATACAAATTTACAGAGTATTAAATCTCGATAATGCAATGCAAGTATGTGCAAAAATACAAGCACCGTCCAAAAAAACTATTCAAAACATCTTTGGCTTTTATCCATCACTGGATTATCGGTGAAAAACTATCGACACGACATTAGTTATCGGTGAAAAACTATCGACACGACATTAGTTATCGGTGAAAAACTATCGACACGACATTAGTTATCGGTGAAAAACTATCGACACGACATTAGTTGGGATATCGTCCAATTTTGCCAAACATTACCATAAATCCTGCACATTTATGCCTTTTGGATAGAGGCCAGACTTGGAGACAAACTAAATTAACGTGATTGGCTCAAGCAGAATAACCAGTAATTGGATAGAGAAACATGGCGGGTACATACAAGGTGTCCCAATAAAAAGGTAAGTGAACGCAAAACACTTTTTTGTAAATGTTAATTTTTTTTATTGATTTATCAAGCGTTCGAAATTTTTACCTTCTGGTATTGTGAAGGTGAATAACCTTCATCACCGCAGAAGGTCAGAAGTTCGAATGCTGGATAAATCAATAAAAAAATTAACATTTACAAAAAAGTGTTTTGCGTTCACTTACCTTTTTATTGGGACACCCTGTACATCCTCAGTAAATGGAGACAAAAAAACCTGTTACAGCTCAGTCCACCTCAAAAGAGTTGCAGGTTTTTCTTGGCAACACTGTTTTATTTGGTTTCAGCCCAGGTGTTTTTGACCGGTTGTTAATTGCAAGCAAAACACTTTAATAATGAAAATATTTCTGCATGGGGATTAAAATAATATCTCAGCTTGGTTGTGCCCTCAAGGCAAAACAGGAAAAACGCCATTTTGCTGGACGAATGAAGCGATTTGCTTCATGCCTTGGGCTGGATTGGTTATTCAACTTCTTTGCCTGTCACTGGCTCTTATGAGAGCAACCAAGGGGATCTTGATCTTCCCAACTTCTTTCAACAAATTCACTCCATAAATATGGAAAACACTGGCTGCAATTTCAAAATTAGGAATTTGTTGAAAATGAACGAATATTCCACAAAAATACAGAAACTCCAATTTTGAAATTTGCCCTAAAATAAGTCCAGAATCAAAAGAAATGATGGTTAAAACGGCTGTGCCATGGTTCCATCACTTTTATTGAGCTGATTTTTTCATGTGCTGGCTTGCCCCTCTATCTGATCAATGGTAAGGTGGTAAAACTTGTCAGAAAAAATCCACGCCCATTTTCAATGTCAGGCCACAATTTTATCATCTCGGCAGCCTCACCTAATGATTCTCTCCATTCGGTGTGGTGACAATACGGATTGCCCCCGTGGCATAAAAAAAATTAGATTTTGATTGAAATTGACTTTGATAGATCAATTATTGAGGTATGCCGTTGTCACTTGACACAAAAACAATTAGAAGTACGAGTAACTTCACTCACTTCTTGAGATCGAATTTGCCCGACACACAGCTGACATCTGCAGTCAGTCAGACCACTTCAGTGACGTGTCCGACGAAATCGATCTCAAGATGTGAAGTTATTTATATTTCAACGATTTTGTGCATCAGAAGTGACAAAAGCACACCTCTATTGATCTAACATTTTGCTTTCTCGCAGTTTCAAAGAGAATAAAAAGTATCTAACATCATGCCTTCTCGTAGTTTCAAGCGAATAAAGAGTGAAATCAATTTTAGTGTAAATTTTGAGGAAAAAAAAACAAAGAAGCTTATCTGCAACCGATAAAGTTAGCTGGTAATGGATTTTTTTCGCGGTCATTGCATGTAGTGTACACACAAACAGCTGGTGTCGTGGTGTAACACACAAACAGCTGGTGTCGTGGTGTAACACACAAACAGCTAATGTCGTTGAGGTGTAACACAAACAGCTGGTGTCGTTGGGGTGTAACACACAAACAGCTGGTGTCGTTGGGGTGTAACACACAAACAGCTGGTGTCGTTGGGTTGACGCAGTCAGAGAAACACCCAACGACCATCAAACCATTTCCCATTCGTGATCTTCGGCATGATAACAGATGGTTTCTTCTTCTTCTGTTCTGAGAAACATATCTGGTTCTCTAGATGTTGGTAGAGCTGTCCATCATCTGACAAGCGCCACAATTCACCACTGACCGATACTAAAAAAAAAAAATGTTTTGGGGGAACTTTGGAACATCACAGTTGATATGATTTTTACCTGTTGTGACATCACAAACTAATGCCAGCAGATAAGGTTTCAAGTATCTACTGTACCACACACCTGCCACACGAGATGCAGGTGTGACAATGTTTGGCTATAACGTGTCAGCTATTCATGGAAAAAATTCAAAATGGGGAGAGTGATGCTGAGGTGTTGAAACCTGACAAAAAGAAAATTCTCTGGAAGATTGTAAGGTCTCATTATGCAACACAATTCTGTTTATGTGAAACGATTTCCTTTAAAAATCTTGCCACAGTGCATTTTAACGATTTTTTATCCCATTTGTCACTGGTTTGTTCGCCAAGGGGGTTAAAAATGAAAATTAATGATATTTTGTCTGAAATCTAATCTTCATGTTGTAGGTAGGTACCTGATAAATCTGCCGCCAGTCCTGGAATCGCTTGCCAATAATCACCAATGAAATTGGAACGGCTGGTGCCTTGCCTGCTAAAAATAGCACCAGTAGGTGTGATTGCCCAGACGGTTGTTTCACTGAAAAGAAAATGAAGAGAACAAAAACAAAAGGTTAAGCAGGTGACTTGCGTAATGGCAATGTAAATGCCCACTGTCTATGCAGACAACACAACAAATATAACATTTTGTAAAGATGCGTAACAGGGGGGCGGAGGCCCAATGTTACATACAACACATTCCAGAGTTGGTAACAAAATGAACAGTTCAGCTAGGCCAACCAACAAGATTGTGCAAACAGTGTTCCCAGCCATGTCAGATAAAAAAGTAAGGCACATCAGGGATACTTTGCGAGGAGGTATGGGGTAAAGATGCAACAGGATTTCAAGAGGCACAACTTTTCTCAGGGTTGGGAGACAAGGTCCCCGAAAGGGTGATGATATTTTTATGTCAATTTGTTACTTACTCGTAAAATTGCACAATCTGGTACATGTACAAGGGGCATGCCAAGAGCATGTCACTTTTAAGCGTATCTTAACGAAACCTCGTTGGATTTTTGTGTTCTTGGTGTGAAAAGAAATCTCAATTCTCAGCCTTTTCGGAAAGCTTCCTAAAGGTTTTTCCCTGATCACTATGACTCGATCGACAGCTGTTGAAGCAGATATCTGTATAGCATGCTGTGGGAAATTAAGCACTTTTGCAGGATTTCACAGTAAAGATTCCTCTTTATAAGTTTCTCAAAAGTCTTGACGGGCGTCAGAAGTTTGCAAGCGGTTGGAGACAAAAAAGGTGACGTTTCTCCATCATCAAAGTCAATCTGCAACCAAACTTAACGTTCTTTTTATGAACTTTTGGAGGCTTTTTTGAAAATCAAAAGCATCTTGGATGCCACAAATCAGCTGCCAGGAATGCGTGCACTTTGTCTTTTAAAGATCATTCCATGCATCATTTACTTCCCATTTGAAAAGGTGAATAGAATGAGGTGTGACGAGTAACGGTTTTTTTTTTTGAAAATTAAAGTATGTTTTTTTATAAACACTGCGAAACAATGATTATTTATAGATTAACTCTGAAAGCACGAATCATAAAATTGATTCACAAATTAAAGCTATTTCAGCACGTGCACCACGAACGGTCAAATCACAGAACATAGTTGAAATTGACTTGCACAGCCAAACCGTTCGCAAAGTTTTTGAGATGTGCGACGTTTCTCCCTGCCAACGTGGGGCTTCCTCAGGCGACACCAGCAGAGGCACAACTCCGCACAACCGTAGACTTGAAGACGGAGATGGATTGGTCTTCTCGGTGCTGGGGTGTTAGTAGGGTGAGGGGTGCAGTGAGGTGGATTAGGGTGTTATGCTGGATTCAGAGCATCGCAATCTCAAAACTTTACGAATGTTATGTTCTGTGAAATGCAAGCAAAAGAAGTAAACATGCCGAACCCCTATTGGGGCAGTAAGCCTAAGCAGTGCTCTGTGAGAAAATCAAAGTCCGAGAACCATGCAAAAATCAAAGTTACGAGGACAATGCATACCTTATTGCTAGTGAAATTGCTTTTATTCCAGGAACATTGAGCCAACTCGTCCCAACAGGAAAATCAGGAAAAACTCCCTCTCGAACGTAGATGTTGCCCAATGAATCCAATGCCCACACCATATACTCTGCCGTTCCAACATAGACCTGCAGGAAAAACAAGAGTTTGCATTGTCAATGATAATGTTTGATGTGTCAATGAAAAAAAGTTAGATCTGCTTGGTTAATCTATCAAATATGACAGATTCGAAAGGCGTCTGTCTTGCCACAGTACATCTTTGCTCCACTTGTGAGGCAGCAAAAATCGTCTTAATAAACTTGCACTTTCAACTTCAACCACTGTTCACTCACGATAGTTGCGCTGTCCGAAGATGCGAAACGGTCGGACACATTTGTCAGGCGCAGTATTTATCTCCAAATGGTCCAATGCCATGCCATGGTTCTTTTCTGCACCAATTGTAGACAAATACTGTTACCTCATTTCGATGACAGATGTCAACAGTGACTGAATTTCCAATCCTGGAATTTAAAAATCTGCAATCTGATTCTTGCACTTGAATCGCAAGAATCAAATTGAGAAGGAAACTTCACTGTGCACCAAGTGTGGAAAACTGAAATTTACATGTTCATGTGCATGAAATAACCAGCCCAATAAAAATTAAATCCTGCAATGCAATGTGATTGTCTAAGAGACCAAAAGTGAGAATTCCAGGAGTAACGGATGAGCAGCCCCGTAGCTAGGATTTTTATTCAAGGGGGGCTAAGACCCCTATGGACACAAAAGATCTGGGCGCAGCCCATACGGGGGGTCTGGGGCAGAGCCCCAGCGGGGTTCCAAGGGGCAGAGCCCCTGGCGGGGGGTCTGGGGTGCGGAGCCCCCCAAACGCTAAAGAAATTTTGAAATTTTTGGGTTCATTTTGGGGGCAAAATTGGTGTTCCAGAGGCCAAATTTCCCACCAGGACAAGACAATAACACATGCCAGGAGGGACAGGCGATCCACTGCGGTTATCCGCACATCTGATGAAATTTACTCCAGCCGACAAGCACAAAAAGGAAAAAATCAAAGGTCCACAAGAGGTGCAATATCGCCTGGTATGAAATTCATCGTTTCCCAGCTCTAAGGATTTTGCAAATTCCTTTTTTTTTTTGCATTATGCTGAAGCCTGTGAGATCCGAAGTGATAATAAGGAAAGAAAATCAAAATCTTCTGTAGAGTAAAATCTAAAATCTCCCAATTGTTCAAAATGGCAGAAAATGCTGCGTGTGGATTTTTAAATTTAATATTGGCACAATTTTAATGCAATGAGTGACTGATTGATTTGTGATTTTATCACAATGAAAGAAAGAAAAATGGTTGACAGAATTTGTTTGGTATTTTATTTATTTTTAGCCTATTTTCGATGGCCTTTTTACTTTTTTTATTTTTCAGGGGGGGGACTTGGCAGTTTCAGCCCCAGCTACAGGGCTGATGATGAGGCAATAATAGGTGGCCTGTGGCCATTCTCTACTTCAGAAGGTAGCAATGCCAGGGGGTGGTGTTGCCCTGACAAAGTGTGCCAATGCAAAATGGATCAAACTGAAATCTTCCGAGCAAGAATACACAAAACAATGATTGGTAGATAGATCCTACGAGAGCTGGGAAATTGACCAACCTTTATCAATTTGGACAGTGGATAAGGCGACGTTGAGTCAACTGGAATCCAAGCAGGCAAAAAGGCACACATTATATCCTCAGGTTCAAGAATATCGTTTGGTTTAAGATTAGAAGTTAGCGGTGAGTGCGTTTTCAGGCTGCCCTGTCTTATGTAGATTCGACCATCACTATCACATGCCCAGACAACTTCAGAGCCACAGTTGATATGAATCAGATGAACGCCAGCTGGAAAAAAATGGACCAACGACATGAAAGGAAGGGCTAATTCCACTGAAATTTCCAGCCCAACAACAAACATTTATTATTCTTGTATAATTCTTTGATTAGATCATATCACGACGTGATTCTGCAGACGAAACCCGGCCTCGTTAAGTATTCACTTTACATTTTGTTTTCCACGGCCTCTAGCCAAGGCTCTTGTAAAAATTGGGAATATGAATCTCCATTTTGTCTACAAGCAAACTGCTTATTTTCCAACATTATTTCCTGGCACATAATCATCGTGGATTTGTTATTTGGGGTCCTGGAATCTCCCGACTACTTCGTAACTTAACTTTGACTGCAATTACGCAACGGTCCTGGAATCTCCCGACTAACATAACGTTGACTGCAATTACGCAACTATCAAGCAGTATTCAACATTATTTGCCCCACAGAGACTAATCACCACACATGATGCATTATTTTTCTTTCTCCACAACTCTTTACAGTTCAATTCATGTTCATTGTTCTATTTTCTGACTACAGGTACGAGGGTTGTTGAAAAAGTTTCTGCCTTTGCACAGAAATTCTTGGTTTTTGTGGGTTTTTCTCCCATGACATTGAAATTGGATCATTTTGGAACTTGTCAGGTGATTTTCAGTTCAATCCGATGCAAATTGTTAATTGTATCGCAATTTGAAAGTATATACGAGAGGCCGTCAAAAATGAACAATGAAGGCAATTGAGAAATGGATCTTTTTCACAGGAACAAAAGATTGATTGATCCCAAGCAAAAAGGCCAACTTTCTGCATGCAAATTAGGTTTACGCGAACAGCACAGTCAGCAAGCATGTACTGATTCGATCGTGGCCCGGGCTTTGCATCCTGGGTCTTTTGGATCTTCTGTTCTGATGAACAGGTCCTTTCTTCAGTTGCGCAGTTTGTTAATCTTTGACTTCCTCTGGTGTCTTTTTCAAATTGCGACAACATTTCAATTTTGCATCGGATTGATTTGAAAATCACCAGATAAGTTTCAAAATGATCAAATTTTAATGCCATGAGTGAAAATCGCATAAAAAACAAGTATTTCTGTGCAAAGGCAGAAACTTTTTCAACAAATCTCGTACCACCTACTGTAAGTGAGCACAATACCCATTGCCTAGCTTTTTCTACATGCATATCTGGTACCCAGCACTCGTAGATATCAGGGTAGGGGGTGAATTGGTGCTTGAATTCGTTTGTTCAAAGGATACAAAAGTGAAGGGGCTTGCAGTTGTTTTTCAACAGATGTGAATGCAATGATGGATTTCAATCTCCAGACTCGCGACTGACCCCAAGTCAAAGAAGTCGAAAGCAGTACTCGAATGGATTCCCGCTCTTCGTGACAAGTTGCTCTTTTCAAGCATGAAGAGCAATATAGCCAAATAGCAAGGGAAGACATTTTCATTCACATCAGCCATACGAGCTGTCAGGACGAGCTGCTGCGCAATTCATATTCGCTGCTGGAATCTTTCAGTTAACTTTGAAATGTTTTCTTTCGTGTTGCACGCGCAATGCCGAGCGGAATGCATTCTGAAGTGCTTGCATTCACGGTTTCCAATATAGCCCTCATAGAGCTCAATTTTATATTTACTTTCTGTGCAAGTTGGACCAAATTATAATCGTACTTACAAAGCTGAGTAAGATCTAAGCGCTGCCATCCAATTCCACGATTTGAATTTGCATTCAGTCCCTGACGAATGTATATCTGACCCTTTTCACTCAGTAGCCAGAGGGCCTCTGGTGCAGGAGCAAGGCACAATGGTTGGCTGACATCCGAAGGCAAAATAACAGACTAGGAAGGAAAATAAACGTAACATCATTGAGCATGCTGAAATGGTTGAGAAATTGGCCCAAAAGTAAATAATATCGTCATTTGGTACCGGAGAAAAAAAAATGCTAGAACCAGCCAAAATGCTTTTTTAATAGTCATTTTACAATGGGATTATTTAATTTTCGCATGAACAAAATATCAGAAAAGTTATGTGAATAAACTAAAAATGCAATCAAGATATGAAAGCAGATTGACTGCATCATTTTTCAAATCTTTCTTGTGCACTGCGCTGCCTATTAAAAATGCATTAAATCTCGAGAAAAGGTTATTTTGTGGCAAAAACGCTCTATTTCGTGACAATTTTCATATTTCGTGGAAAATGACACATCCAAAATTGCTGGAATTGCCTTTTTTAATCGACCTAAATTGAAAAGATGGTTGAAATTTCTGATTGCATTTGGTGGCGCCAATTCATTGTCACATGTGCTCTAATCACAATAAAGCAAAAAACAGACATGACAAAATGGTTTGCCTTCGCCTGATCTTCTTGAGAATGAAATGTGTCGATAAAAAACAGCATTGCCAATAAGAACGAAACAAATCCAGGTGCTGTATTACTCTGTTTTTAACTGTTTTTATAACATGATGTTGGTCAAAATGATGAGTGTGGGTGTGGTCGCACCTTGTACATCAGCACAAAACAACTGAGGATATCTTCTTGTGAGAAAAAACGTAATAAAAATCAAACCTGTAAGTTGTAATCATTAGGCGAACAGCATAAAAGATCTCCAGCCTTTGTGAGCATCCACAAAACACCCTTTGAATTGAAAACACCATCTGCGTAAATGGCCGAGAAACGAATATTCAGGTCTAACTGCCTCCAAAGGTGACCTGGGAAGGGAAACAGAATGACAGAATAGGCAATTAGGCCCTAAAAGTTATCGAGTGAACAAGGCAATGATGCAGGCTTCAAAATTTTAATTGGGTTCCGAATAAAATTTTCAAAGGAGTGATAACAAAATGTTACTGAAGAGCTGCAGGTTCCCACAACTTTTGGAAATTCATTTCCTTGACCTTTTGCTGACTCATTTCCTTGGCTTTCCTTGACTTTTCCTGTTTTGGTGATTCATTTCATTGGCTTTCCCTGACTTTCCATCTTTTGCTGATGCATTTCCTTGGCTTTCCGACTTTTCCTCTGTTGCTGACTCATTTCATTGGCCTTCCTGACTTTTCCTTTTGCTAATGTATCTTTCCCCGACTTTCCCTTTTGCTGATCCATTTGCCTGACAGGTTGAATGAAGATGTCGCCCATGCTTCAACCCCTGCCTTCTTTCTCACGAGTCTTCCTGGTCCTTCGCGATTTTCCTTGACTTTGGCATATTTTTTTTACCAGTTCCTTGACTTTTGATATGTTTTCCCGACTTTCCCTCACAGTGGGAACCCCACAGCAGGAATCAAAAGGGAAGACAAGTTGGTCACAAGAAGCATTCAGTTTGGCGGCCAACTCAAAACCACTCAGTTTGATGCTTTGAGGTAGAAGGTACTTTTTACCTTCCTGGGTTTGCATTTTGCCAATGAGCTCTGCAACCAAACAAATACGAGAAACGATAAACTTGGCAAAAAACTACCTAATAATTGGTCTATTTTGTCAGAAACCATAGAAAACATCTGCATTGGTGCTGATAGAAGAAAAGAGCATATTATTTCATTTTCTGCATTTTCCCATTCTTCCTTGAAAAATGCCATGTTTTCCAATTGAATAACAGAAACCACCCACCAGGACTTTCCAGACAAAAGAATTGGAACGTTGTCTTCCTTTTGAAGCTAAATTTATGCACAAACTTTATGCACAAAAGCTGCATGTGATTAGCCTCAAACTCAACTGGAATCTCTTTGTTGAGAGATTCAGAGACAATTCAAATGGCCCCAAAGTATGTGCAAAATTTGATTCGAAACGATTAAAAAAGAGAGAAAGGATTTTCCGAAACTCAGTCCCTGCAAAAAGCAAGCCAGTCAGCAAGGTGTGGAAACCTGGAGACTGCAAATCACTAACGAGGGTGCGTCACACCCCCATGTGTAAACCCCAAAAGTCACACCTCAAATTCATTCAAAAAAGAAAAAACAAGATCAAAAAAAAAAAACCGTCGTCAGTCATTTAATTTTAATTTCTGTGAGCAAGCCATCTGTCTGTGTTCTCAACCATGGCCAGTCGCTGGCCACTCAGTACCTACTCACTCACCTGTAACGGAGGTTTTATTGCAGTACAGTCCATCTCTATCTGAATCCTTCACCCACATCATGCTGGTCCCGCAGGCAATAACTGGCCTTTGCTTCGAGTAAGAGGATGATGACCTGCTCTGTTGGCTCAACAGACCCTTCAGACAGCTGGTTGTACTCCAGAATGTTGGGCCATTATTTGAGCTGATGAGACTGATCGGATGAATACAGTCCTTGACAATAATCTAAATGTGAAATGTCATGCAGAAATATGCAGCAAATAATTGAGACCCTGCTAGCAGATGAAGCAATTTTTACAGGGTGAGTCACCTCGAATGTTGGTTTTTTTTTCGATCGCAGTTTCCGTGAAAACGGCTGCACCTACTATTGAGGTGCAATGGAGATTTTGGAGCCTGGTTCTCTTGCGCTTCGTTTGGTTCCATTGGGTTCTCCCAAATTGACACCACAACACCCTTTTTTGGGGAAGGGTAGTTAGGGTTGTTTTCTATGCTGCGCATTATCTCCGGAACTGTGCTTTGGAGGTCCATGGTTTAAATTACAAAGTTTTTTTG
>JASGXE010010146.1:0-15452 GCA_030068105.1 Sinentomon sp. SZTP_YWyxl
AACCGGACCGTCCATCTGCCTTGGTGCCGACAGCAGCCGAACGGCAAACAGAGTGATTAAGTTTTCGATCCAAGACCCTGGGCAAAGCAGAATTTCAATCAAAAGAGTCTGTTTTGATTCCCGGAATTGTCGGCAGCACATACTGCGTCGCTTGCACCGGTTCCCATCAGAACACCGAAGTTGAGCAACGTTGGGCCTGGATGATGCTTGGATGGGAGACCACCCTTGTTCCCTTGGTTGTGTTACCGGATGGGGGCTGTGTGGCCAAGTCCCTCGTCTCCTCTGGATGGGACGTTAAACAGGAGGTCCCGTGTGCAGTATCACACTGCGCACGTCAAAAAACACCTGGCTCAGGTCCAAGACAGAGGCTTGGCAGGTTACACTGCAGCGATCAGAAGCCACACATCGCAAGATTAACGTCTCCGCTCTTGCAGAATATGCTTTCTTCATGAAATCCTGCGGGTTGGCACATCTGACTCGTGAACTGAAGGTCGCGGGTTCGATTCTCAGCCGGAGCACGAGATTTGTGCCGTGGCACTTGCACGTGCATGCTCCCTCGGTAAAGGCATGGTAAATGAGGTCGGAGAGACAGACAGAGTGGCCAGTCTGTGAGTCCTTCGGATTGGACTTTGAGAAGGAGGTCCCGTGTGCAGCATCACACTGCGCACGTGAAAGAACACCAAGCTCCAGGTCCAAGACAGGATGCTTGGCAGACACAACAGAGAAGCCACATATCACAAGCCACACATCTCCGCTCTGGAGAGAATATTCGGTTCGGGAAATCCTGAGGGTATCCCAGTCCTTAAGTTGAATGCAGAGCGGAGTTGGGTTGCGATTATGGGGCATTGTTCTTGTGAGCCGAAGTTGTGCAACAAAGTTTAAGCAGAGCCACCGGCCGTAGGGTTGTCAGCTCATGATGGCAATGATGATATGCCATATGAGTCCTTTCAGTCGAATGCAGAGCGGAGTTGGGCTATACGATTGTGTGGCTTTGTTCTCCTTGCGAGCCCAAGCTGTGCAACAAATTTCAAGCCGAGCCACGGGCCGCTGCGTCAGCTCAGGATGGCAAATTGGCAAATGAAGAGTAAGTGGGCGCAGCCCTTTCATTCCATGTCATGTCAAAAGCCAGAATGTTTGGACAAAATCTGATTCTCAAAACGGTGTCGTGTCCATCGATGTCGTGGCCCCTGGGGCATTTCATCAGTGCCAGAGGATGTCAGGATGATCTTCCGAAATCCCACCCATCAGCTCACGAGGCTGCGATGCAGGATGGCGATTGATCAAGTGCTGTTAAAGTCGTCAGTCAGAAAGTCTTTGCATGTGTCACCCTGTCAGTCCGCGTTGTGTTTGCAAGGTGATTTGCGAGCTGAAGGATTGCGATTGTGAATCAGGTTGTGAGATCGGTCATCGGATCGTTAGACAACAAAAAGTTTCAAAAGATGCTCTTTGCAAAAAAAAAAAAATACCCAAAATTACAACGTTCTTTCTTGTTGCGATTCCTCACTCATCGGACTTCACTTTCCTTAATGCTGGGCACTGTCTGCGCAGCTCACTAAAATTAGTCAGGATCTCCTTCGACCAATGGGCTCGCATATCTTCCTTCTTGCTCCCATATCTTGCTCGCATTTCTTCCTTGCTACCATATATGCTCCCATATCTTCCTTCGTGAAGTTGTGAAGACATCGCGACACCGAAAATTCGAATGTCAACAAGAACGCAAGATGAATGAAATTGTAAAAATAACTCGACGGGTCCTCAAAGCGATCAAGTTATTGTGGCAATTAAGCCACAGTTTGACAAGCTCGTTTTCGGACTCGGCGAGAAAACCGTCAAGCCAAGCTTGTTTGTCAGGCCGACGGCAAATATATCCATCAACGATCAAATTTGTGTCATGCTGACTTGTCAAGCAAATTTGATCGTCGGAAGGGGCATTTCTGCTAATTTGATTGCCTGCGGTGGTCATAGCAATTTGTCAAACCTCAGTTGCACTGTCAACGAAGCCACGTGATGCTGTCCTGGTGTGACCAGGAGCCAAACGATCAAATTAGTGTGTGAATGCCCACTAACGGTCAAATTCGTATGGCAAGAAGCCACCTTTTGACCATCAGCCACTTTCTGACTGCCAGAAAACCATCAAGCTGATTTGATAATGCCAATTTGTCGGAAAATTTCGCATCACTGTGTGTGTCATGCCAATTTGCCACACTTATTTATTGAACGTGTGTGGGAGCCTTGAGAGAGGAGCTGCCTGCGCGGCAACCACAATCGATTTTCCAGTTCGTTGTTATGAAAATAAGTCATTGGCTGATGAGATCGTGTTCAGGTGGTCAGGCAGGTCATTTTGATGATCGTGTTCAGGTCGGCAAACAGGGCAATTGGTTTTTGTGAGTCGGAACTTCTGCGAATGAGCTGAGCTTCGCAGTTGAAACCGGAATTCAAATTGAAAAACTGCTCATGCGGTGTGGCCATACTGTTGGATGAACTGCGGCTTTGGTTGGCCAGTTGAGATCTGTCGGCATATGCGGGCACTGACAAAAAACAACGTTGTTTGGAGGATTTCCAACTTCTGAGCAGCCATTCCATTGATGTTTAAAAGTGTTTAAAAGTGACTTGGTGTTGTGGGTTCCGCACAGACATCATTGAAGTGAAAGGAGCTTTAACTTGAGCTTGAATAGCTCTGACATTTTATCGAAAGTGGGCCAATGCATTGCCTGCAGAAATTAGAAAGCTCCCTCGTTTGCTTTAGTTTCCGCGGAACAACAGGAGAACTTCTTTTTTCGTTCTACTTGGAAAACATTCAGCGGTTAAATGTGGTTCGACGCTCAAATTGCTGAGGTTTCTAAAAACCCTTGTGGCAACTGGCATCTTAAAAGTGGCATATTGGTTGCAAATGACGGAAATGTCAAATGTGGGCACGATCGCCACGATCGCAGGGAAACATTTTCAGAAAATGATAGCTGTACTCAGAGCCACGTAAGTTATCTCAAATGCGTGTTCCCTGACCGACCTAACTTAAGCTAACCGAACCTAACTAACCTATAACCTACAGGGACGTAACATAGGGACCTAATCTACCTTGACTCAGGGGTTCCGGAACGTAATAATCAGGGGGGCAGCCGACCTCAGTGAGCCTGTGTCCTAGGGGCAGATACCCCATCCGGAGGGTCTGCCCCTGGGCAGGGGGCATGGGGGCACCTGTCCCCCAGCGGGGTTTCATGGGGCAGAGCCCCTGGTGGGGGGTTTGGAGGGCAAAGCCTCCAAGATCCAAAGAATTTTTAAAAATTGTGGTTCCTGAAAATCACTCCCTGGGCCACCCCAGGGATTTATGGCAACTGATCTCCGAGACCAGTCAACATCTGATGCACTTGCGATGGTCACCAGGTCAATGTACCAAAACAGATAGCAGAAAGAGTGAACATGTCATGTCACAAGGCTTGTCATAAAACATGTCATGTCATAATGGAGGACAGCAAAGTTATCAGAAAACAGCAAGGTTCATCATTTTCCTGGGACAAGGAAATCCACATTTGATTTTGTGCGATTGCCAACGCAAAACAAGCATTGTTCGTTTTTGTCGTTTTTCGAAGCAAAAAGGAATAAGGATGATAATATTGCGACGAATTTTGCCCCTTGCATGCGGCTGAGCGGCTCCCACGCCACGGCCACCAGACCAGTGGAGTGGAAGGTGTCTGAAGGAGTCCCATTCCCGTCCCCCGAACCAAAAATTTTACGGCGTTTAGCGCAACGTTTGTGCTGTTTACTGCCCAAATTTCAGCGTAACTGCGTAACTCCAGCAGACAGCATGGCGCCCGTCGCGCGTGACTGATGACTACCTGACCAATTCCAGTCAAGTTCACACCCTCCCTCTGATGGCCCTGACATAAATCTGATGCCCTGACAAAAAAAGGTCCCCTCTCACAGCCTGATCAAAAAAAGGTCCCCTCTCACACCCCGATCAAAAAAAAGGTCCCCTCTCACAGCCTGATCAAAAAGGTCCCCTCTCAACCCCGATCAAAAAAAGGTCCCCTCTCACACCCCGATAAAAAACGTCCCCTCTCACACCCCGATAAAAAAAGGTCCCCTCACACCCCGATCAAAAAAAAGTCTCGTCGTCGGCCCCCCGGACCCTTTGGGCCCCGGGGCAGTGCCCTGCCTGCCCATGCGGTAGTTACGCCCCTGGGAAAGGGGTATGTTTGCAGGGCCATTTAATTTAGTTGTTCTTTCATCTTTCCATATCAAGCAGTTTGTGTGTCTTTCAGTGAAGGAAGAACTGCGAATTTGTTTGCATTTGAAACTGTAAACTGTGGAGTTGTTACCCTCAGACCCCTTGCACTTTCCGCAGCAACCCGCGCGACTTTTGCATCGCCTGCTTCTTTTCAAGCCCCCCTAAACTCTAAACTGGTTACGGGCCTCCTGCCAGGGTGTTGGAAGTCGTGAGTCGTGACTTTGAATTCTTCTCCGTCGCATCTCCAGGATCAAGCTGAATTCGCTGATTCCTTGCAAGTTAGACAATAAGCGTAGCCTTACGACTCCATCATCTTCGATAATTGATCGCCTGGACCAGGATCGTCGCGCGGAACATATTCGGTCAAACGCCATTGAAGCGTTTTCGTTTCTTGTCATTACAGTCCGCAGCCAGCAACGGTTTTCACACTGAAAAAGCTTTTTCGAATTTGGTGGAGCAATTTCCGGAGTTTCTGGATTGGGCACTGCGCCGGTTTCAATTTCTTCCGAAGAGGTTGACTAAGCACTCATTCACAAGATCTCTATCAAAGTCTCTCCACAGCTAAAATGCTCTGAATTCGTTCAGTCATTTTCGGTGTTGAAGTTGTCCTTGCCTTTTGCATTTCGAAATCCATACATAACGCAAAATGGGGTCTTCTGAAAAATGATGGGCACAAAGTTACTTCGACTTTGTCTTGTTATATCTTCCATCTTCTACTTGTTCTTGCGTGTTTGCTTTCGGCGACTGCACAATTGCTGTCCATTTCTAGATTCCACATTTGCGCTGAAACAGCAACACATTACCAAACGCACGGGTCTTTGGGGGGCGTGAGACATAACACTGAAGCGGGTCTGGGGCGGAGCCTCTGACTGGGGGCCCCCAGTAATCGGGGTCTGGGGCGAGCCCCAGCGGGATTCCAAGGGGCAGAGCACCCTGGGAGGGGGTTTGGGGGGGCGGAGCCTCCCAGAAGCTGAAATTCAGAAATTTTGACTCCATTTTCGGTGCTGAATTTGTGTTCTTTTGGCCAAAATGATGCCGGCGATAGTTGCAGTCAAGTTCTTATCTTTTTGAGTTCTTCTTGTTCGATTCCTTCTTGAAAATTCTCGTGACTTTTTATGGATAGAAAAAAATCCCTGACAATTCCAGGTTTTCCACATTGGTGGTGGTCACCCTGATTTGGCTCTAAACAAAATTCTGAGCATGAATTATTTGACTTAAAATTCTTTTTTAACTCCCATTTTTTGAAAATGACAATTTTCTGATTCAGTTTTCCACTGGCAAAACGGTTGGAAAAACCATATAGAAATCAAACAAAACATGATTGCTTATACTGGCTGGTCTCTTTAAGAGAAAAAGTGAGAAAGGAGAAATAGGCTGCGACTGCCTGCGAGTTTGGAATGGGAGAGAACAAAGAAGAAAAGAGAAGGCAAAAGACCATAGCTATGCTTGGGAGGAAGCACTGGTGAAGGTGATGATGGGGATGAGCAGTCCAAAAAGTAGGTACTTACTCTGTTTTGGCCCTTCCTTGGCCGAAGGTCAGGGAGACCCCCCACCACCAGGGAGACCCCCCACCACCCTCCAAGTGACCCCTCCAGGACACTTCCAGTCCTTCCAGGGGTCCTGGATGAGGGGTCCTGGAAGGGTCACCGAGGTGACCCTTCCAGGGGTCCCGCGGGCCAGGGGGTAACCCCCAACCTCCCTATGGGAATGTCTGATGTCATTTCATGTTCATGAACAGCAATACTCGGAACACTCCTGTTTCTGAAACAGCAACCCCAACACCTCCTCACTCACCAAAATGAAATGTCTGCATTCCGCCACTGCTTTAAATTGCTGCATTTGAAAGCATGTGGTCATCATCATCATTGCCATTGCGAACTGATAGCCATACGGCCGGTGGCACGGCTTCAACCTCAACCCTGTTGCCCAACTTGGGCTCGCAAGGAAAAGAATGCCCATAATCGCAGCCATTGGCTTTTTCTGTTGTGTAACCTGCCAAGCCATTGTCTTGGACCTGGAACTTGGTGTTCTTTAACGTGCGCAGTGTGATGCTGCACACGGGACCTCCTTTTTATTGAAATCGCATCCGAAGGACCAACAGACTTGCTACTTGGTCTGTCTTTACGACCTCATTACCGTTTTGTCATGGTTGAACGAAAAAAAAACAATTCACATGCATTTGGACAAATGCTGGTTAAATCTTTCCATGTGCTCTTATTCTTTCCGACAGGTTTGTTTGTTCGACTGACTCCGAAGGATTGCTGCCGGGATACCTTTTGTCGGATGCTTTTCCATGGATCAGGGAAGGAACAAGGATCGCCACCGGCACCTCGAAAGAGGTGAGTCTTTTGTTAATTAATTGGTTTTGGGATATTTTTTGTTAATAGTATTCGGGAATTTTTGGGTTTCTAAAATAAATCTTTTTGTGAGTCTGTGCAGGGTGGCCCAAAAATTGGTATGTCGAAACATTCGACCAAAACCTGCCTGTGAATGTTGATCCATTAAGCCGATTCAAATATGGGATTTGGCATTGGCCACTTGCACGATTCCTTTGATGACAACGCCATGCCTCATGTTTATAAGCTGACGCTTGCTGTGGATGTTTGGGGGATGTCTGAGGCCAAAAAACTGCATTTGGCAAGTCCTTCCCCTGAAATGGCGTCCTGGTGGATTCGGGAATGCGCCTGCAAATGAAAGGGAAGGAAAGGAGGCCGTGACCTCGTGGAGGGCCTTCTTGCTGAAGCATTTGTGAAATGCCTCGATTGTTGTTTGTGGAGAATGGCACCCAGCTCTGCGCCACGAATGGTGCAAACGAAGTGACAGCATGGCGGTAAACCTTCAGTGTCGTTTTTGGGCCACCCTGTCATGTTAAGTGGTTGTCAAGATGAGCAAAATGAGTTTGGACTCCGCCCATCGAGAAATGACGCAGGTCCTGCAAGCGAAAAGATGCATAGAAAAGGACGGAGCGGAATGGGAATGCGAAGGTGTCTTGTTTTGTTCTTCCAAATGCCGAAATTCAATGCACCGGTTTGGAACAATTTGGTGTGGTAACAGTGCCTTGACTTGTCCACCGCCTCATCCCTGCCTCAGCCGCCTCTTCCGCCTCAGCCGCCTCAGCCTCCTCATCCCCTTCAGCCGCCTCATCCGCCTAGCATGGTCCGGTAAATGGGCTGAGGCGGAGGAGGCGGCTGAGGCGAAGAAATTGCTTTTTTTATTGTCTGTTTTTTATCCCTCCGCTTTCAATACTTTATTTCTGAAAATGGTGAATTGTATGAATATTTCTTATTCGTTGAAACTCGCATTTTTACGATGATGGCGGAGACAAATTAGGCCAAGGTAGCGGACTTAAAAATTATGTGGCCAGTTCAGTAACTTTTTTCATTGACCCCATCCTCTTTATTTTAATTTTTTGTTGGTGGAATGATAAAACTTTCTAATTCATTGATGGCTTGGGTGAAACTTGTATTTTTTCCAAAAATGCCGGAGAAAATAACAACATGCCGTGTGGCATCGCTGCATCTTGCACTCCGGAGTGCGGATATTGGTAAAATGCGGTGCTGTCGATTTGGTGAGGCGTCTTTGGAACTGTGATTTGGCAAGGCGCCTTTTTTGGAACTGTAAGGTGCCATATTTTTCTCCGACATCATCGTAAAAATACTAGTTTCAAGGAAGAAGAAATACAATTCACTCTTTTCAGAAACAAAGGATTGAAAGCGGAGGGATAAAAAACAAATGACGCAACAAAAAAAAACAATTTCTCCGCCTCAGTCGCCTCCTCCGCCTCATCCGATTTGCCGGACCATGCTGAGGCGGCTGAGGTGGATGAGGAGGCTGAGGCTTAGGAGGAGGCTGAGGCGGAGGAGGCGGCTGAGGCGGGGATGAGGCGGGAGACAGGTCTTTGGAACTGTTACCCATGTTGGCATTGTTCAACATGATGGTTCCTTGCCCGAAAACTGTCGCGGAAATATTGAGCTGTGGCGGACTTTTTTGTTGGCCAGGAAGTGAAGTTGCCGCAGTTGCTTGAAGCACGACCTGCGTCGCATTGCAGTTTGGGCGGAGACAAATTTCTTTTTTTTGGTCTGAAGATTGGCTCTGGAAAGAAGCGCCAATACCAGTGCCTGGTTTTCCAGCGCCAAGTCGGAAAGAAATGCAATCATCTGTGCAAGGAGTGTAGAGAAACAAGTGCGTAACGGACTGATGAAATTGGGTGCCGGATTTTGATAGAATTGAAAGCAAAAATGAGCGATTTCAAATACGTCTTTCTGTGGGCAAAACTCGGTAACCATTTGAGGAATGAAAGTGTTTTTGTTGAGATGCGAAAGAATTCCGGGTTCCTCAATTGCGTGAGTTTTTCTCATAGATTAAGAATATATGATTTTTCTGTTGCAACATGGTAACGACTTGTGGCAGAGTTGTGTGGCAGAGTTGTCCAAAATTGTTGCATTTGATCACTGTTGCATTTGAACACCATTTCACTCTTTTATCAAGAGATAATCCGACACGGAAGCATTTGGCCTATTTTGTTTTCGACACAAGAACACGCGTCAAAATTGATCACAGTGGGCTCCGCCCTGTCCCCCTGATTGGGTCGGTGCACTGAATTTGGTGTTAAATGACCCATGTTGGCGTCATTTTACAGCCATTGTGAGCAGCATTTTGTTTGATGAGCTGAAACCGTCCTGGAAACGGTCTTCGTCCCCACAATGATTTTGAAATGAAAATGATTGTTGAATGGCATCAAAAGGTTTTGTAAACTGCAGTTCCTTTGAAACGTTTTCCTGAAATGCTCGGAAAGGAGTAGCTGGAACAGAGGGCACTCATCAGGGATCGCAATGCAACGCAAATGTTCACACTTGTTGGGTCTCACTTTGCAATTCTTGCGCATGGGAAAAAGTCGCAGCGCATCATTCCTGGATTATATGATATTGAAAATTGATTTGCAATTGCAAAATGAACACTGTCTTTTGTCAGATTTTTAGCTCTCTTTGGGCACCAAATTATCCAAATCCATCCAGCAAAATTTGATCAACTCGGAGCAACACGCACAGTTTTCTTCCGTGAGGAGCGCGATTCTGAAATCGGGTTTTGAAGTATGGCGATGAGATGAGCCACATTTATCCGCAGTGCCCTTGGATTCTGCGCTGCTTTGAAGGGACAAACGCTGTGCAAATGGCCACAGATTTCGATGATTATGGTGTCAAAAGATAGGTCAGACATTGGTGAACAACTTTGCAGCAGGTCGATCCCATGTTGCAACGGAAAATTTTTGCTGCAGTCCATTTTTAGACTGGAGGACGGAATTTTTTGACTTGACGGTCTCGGCAACGGTCCCAACAACGTTTTCAAATTTTCCGCAAGAAATAAATGAAATTTCTGTGTGAAATGACAATCTGCATTTTATCAGCTCTCTTAGCTCTCTTTCTTTATTAGCTCTCTCCAAAACCATCCAGATCCGTTCAGAACATTTTAACAGCAAACAGTTTTAACGAAACGCCCGCCGCTTTTCCCATATCAATCAACAGAAAATCATGCACACAGAGCAATACCAGCGCCGAACTCAGCGGGGCAACAATGAACTCCTCAGCCTCGTACACTTGCTCCTTTACATTCCTTGATTTTGGTTCAAATCTCCACCAACCATGCAATTGTTTTTTTTTTTCAATAACCGGCAAAAGTTACACAGTGCTGACCCCAATGGCTGTCTGTTTTGTGTCTCTCTTTTGCCAGTTCACGTTGTGCTTGAAATTTGATTTCTGTAAATGTGACCACTGAACAAAGACGTTCAAGAAGCGCAGTGATTCCATTGTTTCTTTGGCATCTCGACAGTGGCCGTCTGAAAAGGCGTTCGCAGCACGGTGTTGCTTTTTCCGGTTAAAATACAGTAGTTAAATTATCTCATTTATGAGAATTGGGCATTTCTCTATTTATGTCTTTCTTACGCATAAAGATCTGATGCTGGGATGGCAGATCAAAGTTCAATTTCTCCCACTGGAGTTGCCACACCTAAAGGTATTATCTGGATATATGGCAACTGTTGGAAATGAAGGACTCATGCTCTGGGACAGTGGTCGATTTCGATGGGAATCAAAACAACTTTGGAAAACACCCGCGTGAAATTTCATCGGAGGCAGTTCTTTTTCCTTGGATATGCGACTGGCGTTTTTGGCTGTTTTGTCAGAACCAATCAAAACGTGTGAACAAAACAATCAAAAATGTATCCTGATTCGTCCGTGTTGAGTGTGGTATGAATTGTGAGGCAAAAAATAAAAAATACCTCCACTTGAAAGGGTGCTTTGCTCATGGCAAGAGGCGATGCCAGAGGGGGGCTTTCGTGTCTGGCAAAAATGCACTGCAATTTGTGAGGGATGCAGATTGCGCAGGGTCTGCACTCTGCATCCCAGGAAAACCGGCAACTTGAAGTTTTGCTCTTTCTTCATTTCTTTCTGATTTTCATTTTCGAATTTTCTCTGGAAAGACGAATGACCGGCCACTCATTTTTGTCGTTTGACAATAGTTTTTTCTCAAATGTTGCTGTAATCTTGCCTCGAGCTCCTTCCATTAAAGACAACCGTCGTTTTTCCCCTCTTCCTGAAAAAAAATGAAATCGTCAACTTTGTGGGAGAAGCACGCTTGGCATTTCCGGATACCTGATGATACGATTTTTGTTCGTTTCTTAGTGTTCCTTTTTGCTTTAAAATCCCGGAAAGAGTGTCTTTTGAGGCACTTGGCGTATAATGTCAGTCAAAATGGAATGGAGACATTGTGCCCATTCGAGCAATTGACGAGGGACTAACATCCGGGTTGTTGATTTTCAGTTTTTCACCATCCGGGTTACGTGTCAACGGAATACATGCGTCATGCCCTCAGCCCCACGATCGTGTGCCAGACCAAAGTAACTCTACAAGTTGTCTGAACCTCTCATTGAACTCACGTTCCATCAAATTTCTCCGGAACGACTCGGATTTTTTTGAGCATGAGAAGCATGCCCCCTGTCCTCGGGAATGGCCTTGTACCCAGGGATGCTTGACTCCGCGCACATGACTCCACCCGGCCATCGTAGACTAAGGTCTCTCACCTGAAACACGTTTCCGGAAGTTCCACCGGTCAGATCGACGGGAAACTGCTTGCGTGAAGCCACTCGATATACGCGTGGAGTGATGCTTCGAAATTCCGAGAATTTAGTCCCCCCAAACCCCTGCGCCCATTGTCCCACCCGGCACCCACCCCTCGGAAAGTAGTTGTTGGAAAGTACTTGTTGAAAACGTGTGTTAAAAAAACTGACAAGACTGACCCACAGATTCCAATCTGTGCAATTTCACTCGTGGTGGCGGCTTTCACAAACATGCCGACCACCATGCCTTTTTAGACGCACACAACTGTCAGAGCCAACGACCTTTGGCAGGCCGCAAAACATCTGTGGCCGTCTTCATCAATCAGTTCCAGAAGACATTGGCACACCTGACTAGTTTCTGGTGTAAAAACATGCTTTTGTACTCATCAAAACATGCTTCAGTTGACATATCATGCTTTCGCACTCTCTCTTTAGTACGGGCTTTACTACAAGGGAGAATAACCCTTAAAACTGCCAAGGAGTGCGAAATCGGCGGGGAACAACCCTTAAATCGAAAGATCGACCCCGAAAACCCTGGGGGAACAACTCTTGGAATCGACCTAGCTCATTCCCCCTAGGAGCTAGGGGTCACCAAAAAGGGGAATGAGGGGAATGACCCTAGATAAGGGTGAAGGAGTCAGAAATCGGCGGGGAACAACCCTTAAATCGAAAGATCGACCCCGAAAACCCTGGGGGAACAACCCTTGGAATCGACCTAGCTCATTCCCCCTAGGAGCTAGGGGTCACCAAAAAGGGGAATGAGGGGAATGACCCTAGATAAGGGTGAAGGAGTCAGAAATGGGCGGGGAACAACCCTTAAATCGAAAGATCGACCCCGAAAACCCTGGGGGAACAACCCTTGGAATCGGCCTAGCTCAATCCCCCTAGGAGCTAGGGGTCACCAAAAAGGAGAATGAGGGGAATGACCCTAGATAAGGGTGAAGGAGTCATAAATCGGCGGGGAACAACCCTTAAATCGATAGATCGACCCCGAAAACCCTGGGGGAACAACCCTTGGAATCGACCTAGCCCATTCCCCCTAGGAGCTAGGGGTAACCAAAAAGGGGTATGACCCTAGATAAGGGTGAAGGAGTCAGAAATCGGTGGGTAACAACCCTTAAATCGAAAGATCGACCCCGAAAACCCTGGGGGAACAACCCTTGGAATCGACCCAGCTCATTCCCCCAAGGAGCTAGGGGTCACCAAAAAGGGGAATGAGGGGAATGACCCTAGATAAGGGTGAAGGAGTCAGAAATCGGCGGGGAACACCCTTAAATCGAAAGATCGACCCCGAAAACCCTGGGGTAACAACCCTTGGAATCGACCTAGCTCATTCCCCCTAGGAGCTAGGGGTCACCAAAAAGGGGAATGACCCTAGATAAGGGTGAAGGAGTCAGAAATCGGCGGGGAACACCCTTAAATCGAAAGATCGACCCCGAAAACCCTGGGGTAACAACCCTTGGAATCGACCCAGCTCATTCCCCCTAGGAGCTAGGGGTCACCATAAAGGGGAATGAGGGGAATGACCCTAGATAAGGGTGAAGGAGTCAGAAATCGGCGGGTAACAACCCTTAAATCGAAAGATCGACCCCGAAAACCCTGGGGAAACAACCCTTGTAATCGACCCAGCTCATTCCCCCTAGGAGCTAGGGGTCACCATAAAGGGGAATGAGGGGAATGACCCTCGATAAGGGTGAATGAGTCAGAAATCGGCGGGGAACAACCCTTAAATCGAAAGATCGACCCCGAAAACCCTGGGGGAACAACCCTTGGAATCGACCTAGCTCATTCCCCCTTGGAGCTAGGGGTCACCAAAAAGGGGAATGAGGGGAATGACCCTAGATAAGGGTGGAGTCAGAAATGGGCGGGGAACAACCCTTAAATCGAAAGATCGACCCCGAAAACCCTGGGGGAACAACCCTTGGAATCGACCCAGCTCATTCCCCCAAGGAGCTAGGGGTCACCAAAAAGGGGAATGACCCTAGATAAGGGTGAAGGAGTCAGAAATCGGTGGGGAACAACCCTTAAATCGAAAGGTCGACCCAGAAATCCCCCACTTGAAGTTGCCCCCCCCTCACCTGCAGGTTCAATATCTCGAAAAGGTGGCGGCGCAAACGCTCAAAACCGGGCTGATATCGGCGCAAACGAAGGACAACCTGCCTGCAAAATCCCAGGTCGATCAGACCATTTTGAAAAAATCGGGGGCCAACTTCACGTGAAGTTAACCCCCATATACTGATGGGGTGAGTTGCTGTTGCTCTTTTTTGCTGTTCTACTGCTCTTACATCAACATTATTGATCCAATTACACATTGTCTGGTGAATGTGAATTGTAATGAAAATGTTTTGGCAAGAAAATAAAAAATAACAAAATAAAAAATTGGGCAAATGATAATTAAAAATGGAGCCCAACAACAGAAAAAACAAATAAAAAAAAGGTGGTCAATATCATTTCGAAAATGGCAGCGGCGCAAACGTTGAAAATTGGGCAACGATTGGCAAAATGGTGCTGGGGGCAACAGATGGGGGGCCAGCTTCACGTCGCCAAATCTGATCTGATTTCAAAGATCCAAGTCAAAAACTTCACAGGAGATCTCTTGATTTGGAATTCAACTGCAGGGATGAGCAAAAGAGATGACGAAAACCAATCCGGATAATCTGATGTTCCCACTGCGAACTTTGACATCAACTTTGTGTGCGTGGGTCCATTTTGGCTGTGCGCGGGTGTGTTCATGTTTTATCAACAACCTTTGTTTTCTACATTTTCGGCACCTGAAGCCCAGTGCCTTTTCCAGGACCCTTCCAATGGCAGGGGGCCCTTGTTGACTGCTTTGTCCCGTGGGCACGGCTTTGAATTTTCATGGAGCAACGGTTTCAACATTTCTCACGTTTAATCACACGATTTCACCCCAAAAATCAACATTTCACCCCAAAGAAGTTCGCAATATCTGGACATGTTTCCATCATTCATCTTCATCCACCGATCATGGATGGGAGGATTTTTTGTGTTAGAAATATCCGTGGTGGATCACATCTCCATAAAAATGTTTTTCCTAAAAACGCCTGATCAGACCTTGTGTTGGCAACACCGCACTCCCCCAACTTAAAGGCAGACATCAAATTGCTCACATGGCACGGAGCTTCGGAACATCTCAGGTTATCTTTCTGAAGGAGGGCCAACTCTTAGAATTTAAATTTCACTTTGAGACCCGTAAATGAGATAAATAAAAAAAAAATAAAGAATAAAATTGTCTCATTCTGGAACAGGACCTGTGACTTTCATAAAATGATCATACTAGATTCATTTTTTACTCGCAATGGGGGAACAGAAATAAATTGTTATCAAAGCTCGATAACCCTGGCACGTTTGCTGTGAAACTGGAGCCCTAATTTGCGTAAAAGCGGAGCTTTACGCTGTCGTAAAAGTGAGATTCATTCAATAGCCGCTATACTGTCAACGGCATGCTGCTGGCACACTCAAACAAGTGATTTTTACCACACTGGTTACTAAAAGAAGAAAGTTTTTCATTGCTCAATATTCTTAAAGCTTGCTATTCCAAAAACTCACTCTTGGTGGTGTTTCCTGCGAAACTGGTGTTGTCGACTGCCGCACTGGTGTTGATGTTGACTGAGGTGTTGATGGTGCTGTCGACTGCAGTGTAGTATCCGTTGGACATGGCCGAGAAATAAGAAAAGGGCAGAAATGAACATGGTTATTGTTTCAGAAATGGCAAAACATCTTTAAGAATGTGCAAAAAAGTACGTTAGGCCTGCATACTCGTATTTTCAATGAAAATGTGTCTTCCACTTTGATGAAATGTCTTCAATGCAAGTTGTCGCATCCTCCCTTCCCCCCACATATCAAAAGTCGTTTTTACATCACTCAAATATGTCGTAAACTACGCATTGGTCAGAAAAGCCTTGCCGTTTTATGCGACACGTCCCGTCAATCCGTCCCAGCCCCGAATAAGACAGTAGCTGAGATACACTTGAATGAATGACAAATTAACAACTGGAGAATCACTTGCGAGTGGAAGGCTCAGTCTTTGTAAACTTACCACTGGTTGCTGAAAGAAAGAAAGAAAGAAAGAAAGAAAGAAATCAGTTTTCTGGGGTG